>JAJEOU010002520.1:34640469-34833457 GCA_021534815.1 Acrocephalus arundinaceus
TGGAATTGGAATTGCTCAGAATGGCCCTGGGAATTGCACAGAATTGCCCCTGGAATTGCACAGAATTCCCCTGGAATTGCACAGAATGGCCCTGGAATTGTCAAGAATTCCCTGGAATTGCACAGAATCCTGGAATTGCTAGAATGGCCCCTTGGAATTGCACAGAATCCCTGGAATTGCTCAGAATTGGCCCTGAGATTGCATCAGAATGGCCCTGGAATTGCACAGAAATGGCCCTGGAATTGCACAGAATGGCCCTGGAATTGCACAGAATGGCCCTGGAATTGCTCAGAATGCCCCTGGAATTGCTCAGAATGGCCCTGGAATTGCTCAGAATCCTGGAATTGCTCAGAATGGCCCTGGAATTGCTCAGAATTCCCCTGGAATTGCACAGAAATTCCCCTTGGAATTGCTCAGAATGGCCCTGGAATTTTGCTCAGAATTCCCCTGGAATTGCAACAGAAATTCCCTGGAATTGCCAGAATGGCCTGGAATTGCACAGAATTCCCCTGGAATTTGCTCAGAATTCCCCTGGAATTGCACGAATGCCCTGGAATTGCTCAGAATGCCCTGGAATTGCTCAGAATGGCCCTGGAATTGCTACCGAATTCCCCTGGAATTGCACAGAATGGCCCTGGAATTGCTCAGAATGCCCTGGATGCTCGAATTCCCTGATGCTCAGAATTCCTGGAATTGCTCAGAATTCCCCTGGAATTGCTCAGAATGGCCCTGGAATTGCACAGAATGGCCTGGAATGCCAGAATTCCCCTGGAATTTGCTCAGAATTCCCCTGGAATTGCACAGAAATTCCCCTGGAATTGCACAGAATGCCCTGGAATTGCTCAGAATTCCCCCTGGAATTGCTCAGAATTTCCCTGGGAATTGCTCAGAATGGCCCTGGAAATTGCTCAGAATGGCCCTGGAATTGCACAGAATTCCCCTGGAATTGCACAAGAATTCCCCTGGAATTGCTCAGAATTGGCCCTGGAATTGCACAGAATTCCCCTGGAATTGCTCAGAATTCCCCTGGAATTGCTCAGAATCTTCCCTGGAATTGCACAGAATTCCCCTGGAATTGCCAGAATCCCTGGAAGTGCTCGGAATTGCCCCTTGAATTGCTCAGAATTCCCTGGAATGCTCAGAATGGCCCTGGAATTGCTCAGAATTCCCTGGAATTGCTCAGAATGGCCCTGGAATTGCACAGAATCCCTGGAATTGCTCAGAATTCCCTGGAATTGCACAAGAAGACCCCTGGAATTGCTCAGAATGGCCCTGGAATTGCACAGAATGCCCCTGGAATTGCTCAGAATGGCCCTGGAATTGCACAAGAATTCCCCTGCGAATTGCTCAGAATGGCCCTGGAATTTGCTCAGAATTCCCCTGGAATTGCTCAGAAATGGCCCTGGAATGCACAGAATTCCCTGGAATTGCTCAGAATTCCCTGGAATGCTCAGAATGGCCCTGGAATTGCACAGAATTCCCCTGGAATTGCCAGAATTCCCCTGGAATTGCTCAGAATTCCCCTGGAATTAGCTCAAATGGCCCTGGAATTGCCAGAATGGTCCCTGGAATTGCACAGAATTCCCTGGAATTGCTCAGAATTCCCCTGGAATTGCCAGAATGGCCCTGGAAATGCACAGAATGGCCCTGGAATTGCACAGAATTCCCTGGAATTGCTCAGAATGGCCCTGGAATTGCACAGTCAATTGCCCTGGAATTGCACAGAATGGCCCTGGAATTGCACCAGAAATTCCCCTGGAATTGCTCAGAAATCCCCTGGAATTGCAGAAATGGCCCTGGAATTGCACAGAATGGCCCTGGGGTCCGTGGGATCTGTGGGATTTGGGGTCGTGGGATTTGGGGTCTGTGGGATTTGGGGTCTGGGATTGGGGTCTGTGGATTTGGGTCTGTGGGATTTGGGGTCTGTGGGATTTGGGGTCCGTGGATTTGGGTCCAGTCTGGGATTTCCGGGAGGTCTGTGGGATTTGGGGTCTGTTGGGTATTTGGGGTCTTCTTTTGACGTGGGATTTGGGGTCCGTGGGATTTGAGGTCTGTGGGATTTGGGGTCCGTGGGATCTGGGGTCTGTGGGATTTGAGGTCCGTGGGATTCCGGGTCTGTGGGATTTGGGGTCCGTGGGATTTGAGGCCCGTGGGATTTGGGGTCTGTGGGATTTGGGGTCTGTGGGATTTGGGGTCCGTGGGATTTGGGGTCCGTGGGATTTGGGGTCAGTGGGATTTGGGGTCTGTGGGATTTGGGGTCTGTGGGATTTGGGGTCTGTGGGATTTGGGGTCCGTGGGATTTAGGGTCTGTGGGATTTGGGGTCTGTGGGATTTGGGGTCTGTGGGCTGTGTTTGACCATGGCTGTGTTTGGGGTCTGGGGGTGGCTCTGGGGAGTCCATGGGCTCCAGGCAGAGCCGTTCCCAGCAAACACAGAGCAAACCATGGAATGATTTGGGCTGGAAGCTCTCACTCCAGGCCCTTCCATGGGCAGGGAAGCTCTGACATCCCCTGGAGTGACAGAAAATAAAACCCTGCTTAACTGAGCCGGGGTGTTTGGTGTCCAGAGGGTTTCCCTGGGTGCTGGAGCTGCCCTGAGCTCCCCCAGAGCCCGCTGTGACCTGTGGTGTCCCCTGTGTCCCCTGTGTCCCTTGTGTCCCTGTCCCCTGTGTCCCCTGTGTCCCCTGTGTCCCCTGTGTCCCTGTCCCCTGTGTCCCTCATGTCCCTGTGTCCCTGTGTCCCTGTCCCCTGTGTCCCTCATGTCCCTGTCCCTCGTGTCCCTCGTGTCCCTGTCCCCTGTGTCCCTCATGTCCATGTCCCCTGTGTCCCCTGTGTCCCCTGTGTCCCTGTCCCCTGTGTCCCCTGTGTCCCCTGTGTCCCCTGTGTCCCCTGTGTCCCTGTCCCTGTGTCCCCTGTGTCCTCTGTGTCCCTCGTGTCCCTCGTGTCCTGTCCCCTGTGTCCCTGTGTCCCTGTCCCCCGTGTCCCCCGTGTCCCTGTCCCCCGTGTCCCTGTCCCCTGTGTCCCGTGTCCCTGTCCCCGTGTCCCCCGTGTCCCTGTCCTCTGTGTCCCCTGTGTCCCTGTCCCCTGTGTCCCTCGTGTCCCTGTCCCCTGTGTGCCCTGTGTCCCTGTCCTCTGTGTCCCCTGTGTCCCTGTCCCCTGTGTCCCTGTCCCCTGTGTCCCTCGTGTCCCTTGTGTCCCTGTCCCCTGTGTCCCCTGTGTCCCTTGTGTCCCCTGTGTCCCATGTCCCTCGTGTCCCTGTCCCCTGTGTCCCCTGTGTCCCTTGTGTCCCCTGTGTCCCATGTCCCTCGTGTCCCATGTCCCTCGTGTCCCTGTCCCCTGTGTCCCGTGTCCCCTGTGTCCCTGTCCTCTGTGTCCCCTGTGTCCCTGTCCCCCGTGTCCCTGTTCCCCGTGTCCCTGTCCCCTGTGTCCCTGTCCCCTGTGTCCCCTGTGTCCCCTGTGTCCCTGTCCCCTGTGTCCCTGTCCCCTGTGTCCCTGTCCCCTGTGTCCCTCATGTCCCTCGTGTCCCTGTCCCCTGTGTCCCCTGTGTCCCCTGTGTCCCCCGTGTCCCCGGTGTCCCCTGGCTCTGCAGAAGCTGAAGCACACAGAGAGTGACAAGCTGCAGGTGCAGATCCAGGCCTACCTGGACAACGTCTTTGACGTGGGGGCTCTGCTGGAGGACGCCGAGACCAAGAACGCAGCCCTGGAGAGGGTGGAAGAACTGGAAGAAAACCTTTCCCACGTGAGTGCCCCACCTGCAGTTCTGGAGGTTTTGGGGAGATTCACTTGGAAAAAACCTCGGGATTGCTGGGATCCCAAACTGGGAAAAAATCAGGTGCTGGTGGTGCTTCCAGGAGGGTTCACCTGGCACAGGTGTAGGAGCTGGGAGAGCTGATTTATGTGGAAAATTCCAACTCCTCAGCAGGGCAGGCCCAAAATAGGGAAAAATCATCCTGGTTGTGCTTCAAACAGAGGCCAGGAGGGAAAAGGCTGGAAAATTCTCTTGTGTAGATCTCAGGGTTTGCTGTCCCAAACCTTCTGTCAGTTCCTTTAGGCTGGAGGACACAGCCTGGCTTTTGGAAAAGAGTAATAAAAAAAAGGGATTTTCCATAGTTTAAAAATAAGAAAAGGCTTTTCCTTCTCTCACCCCATCCCTGTATTCCCATCACTTGGAAAAAATCATGTTCTTAACTCTCTGTGCAGTGTTTGCCCCTCTGAGGTGGTGTAGGAATCAGGGAAGGGTTTGGGTTGGAAGGGACATCAAAACCCATCCAGTTCCATGGGCAGGGGCACCTTCCACCATCCCAGCTTGCTCCAAACCCATTCCTGATGTCTCCCATCTCAGGCAGGAATCTGCTCTCTTTCCAAGGAAAGGCTTCAGGTTTCCTGGAATATTAATTATAATTAATATAAGTTAATCTATATATATATAGATTATATTATATAAATTAATATATAAATATAAATTAATCAATTTATCCAAGGAGTGACCTCTTATTTTGATGGATAACCCCCCAGGTTTGCAGTTATTTCATCCATTTCTCTTTTGCTGGACAGTTATCTGAAAAACTCCAGGACACGGAGAACGAAGCCATGGCCAAGATTGTGGAACTGGAAAAGCAACTTATGCAAAGGAACAAAGAACTGGACGTGATCCGGGTGAGTGGGGTGGGGAAAGCCTGGATGGATTCAGGGTGCTGGGAGTGGAGATCACGGATCTGGGGCAGGGGAGTTCAACCTGGGGCAGATTTTAGGTGGAATTATTTGTGTGTGCACTCCATGGATGGACAGAAATCCCTTTGGATGTGCCAGGAATCTCTGAGTGAGATGGACACATCTCATTCCCCAGGTCTGGAGCATTCCAGCTGGAAGTTTTGGACCTGTGGAGGTCCCAAAGGGTGGGAGAATCCAGAATTTCTCGTGTGGGGCTGCCCTGGGCACGGTGCAGTGCAATCCCCTCTCCAGCTCAGGCTGTTCTGATGCTGCCCTTGGAATTCTGAGTGCAATTCCCTGTTCCATCCCAGGAGATCTACAAGGATGCAAACAGCCAGGTTCACACCCTGAGGAAGATGGTGAAGGAGAAGGAGGAAGCCATCCAGCGCCAATCCACGCTGGAGAAGAAGATCCACGAGCTGGAGAAGCAGGGAACCATCAAGATCCAGAAGAAAGGGGATGGGGACATCTCCATCCTGCCCGTGGCCCTGGGCTCCGGGGCGGTGCCGGCGGCAGCCGAGGCGGTGCCGGGGAGCTGTGCCAGCCCCGGAGCTGGAGCTGCCACCGCGGTGCCACCGCCGCCACCGCCGCCCCTGCCCGCCCTGCCGGGCTCCCCCGAGGCAGGTGAGGCACGAGGGGATCCCAGCTGGGCGGGTATTCCAGGTATTCCAAACCTCCCCGGGAAATTCCAGAAAATTCACCCCAAAAGTCACCCGAATTCACCCCCAAATTCAACTGAAATTCACTCAAAATTGACCCAAATTCACACTAAATTCACCCCAAAAATGCCCAAAATTCAACCCCAAAATTGACCCATAATTCACCCCAAAAATCCCCCAAAATTCACTTCAAAAATCACCACTTTTGACCCCAAAATTGACCCAAAAATTTCCAAAAAAACCCCTAATTCACCCCCAAAATTCACCCTAAAAATGCCCGAAATTCACCCCCAAAATTCCCTCAAAATTGACCAAGAATTCACCCCAAAAATGCCCCAAAATTCACCCCAAAATTCACCTCAAAAATCACTACTTCTGACCCCAAAATAGACCAAAATTTTCCAAAAAAAAACCCCCAAATTCACCCCCAAAATTCCCCAAATCCACCTCAAAATTCCCTCAAAATTGACCAAGAATTCACCCCAAAAATCCCAAAATTCCCTCAAAAGGAACCTTTTCCATGGGGAAATCCCCGCTTTTCCCAGCCTGAGGCCGTTCCCTGGAGGCAGAGCCCGACCCTCTCTTGGGAGTGCCAAAATTTCCTTTTTCCCTTCAGGGAAAAAAAGGGGAAAAAAACTTCCAGGTGCTGAAGGTGGCTCAGGGACATGGGGGCCATGTTGTGACTCTTTTTGTCCCCTTTTACCCCCTGGTAATTCCATTTTCTGTGGTAATTCCATTTTCTGTGGTAATTCCATTTCCATCCCACAGTGCCCAACGGCCCCGTGGCAGTGCCTGCACCACCTCCTCCTCCTCCTCCTCCTCCTCCTCCTCCTCCTCCTCTCCCGGGCCCGGCTCCGGACGCGGCTCCGGCGGCTCCGCTGCCGCCTCCACCCTCGGCTCCCCCCCTGCCCGGCACGGCCTCGCCCACCGTGGTCTTCAACTCCGGCCTCGCAGGTAAAACCCCCTCAGGGCATCCCAATTCTGACCCTAAACAAATCCCACTGCCCTTCCTGGGGTTGGGGTGAGGAGCTGGAGCAGGAAAGGAGCGATCCGGGGTGTCCCAGGTTGGGGCTGCATCCCTGGGAGTGTCCGAGGTCAGCTTGGAGCAGCCTGGGATAAGGGAATGGGATAATCCCCCGTGTCCCAAAGCAGGCTGAGATTTTGGGGATAATCCCCCATGTCCCAAAGCAGGCTGAGATTTTGGGGATAATCCCCCGTGTCCCAAAGCAGGCTGAGATTTTGGGGATAATCCCCCATGTCCCAAAGCAGGCTGAGATTTTGGGGATAATCCCCCGTGTCCCAAAGCAGGCTGAGATTTTGGGGATAATCCCCCATGTCCCAAAGCAGGCTGAGATTTTGGGGATAATCCCCCATGTCCCAAAGCAGGCTGAGATTTTGGGGATAATCCCCATGTCCCAAAGCAGGCTGAGATTTTGGGGATAATCCCCCGTGTCCCAAAGCAGGCTGAGATTTTGGGGATAATCCCCCGTGTCCCAAAGCAGGCTGAGATTTTGGGGATAATCCCCCATGTCCCAAAGCAGGCTGAGATTTTGGGGATAATCCCCCGTGTCCCAAAGCAGGCTGAGATTTTGGGGATAATCCCCCATGTCCCAAAGCAGGCTGAGATTTTGGGGATAATCCCCCATGTCCCAAAGCAGGCTGAGATTTTGGGGTTTATCAGCCCAGCAAAGTTTGGGTTTGGATTCTCCAGCGGAACAAAACCCACACTGGAATTATTTCATAAACAGAACCACTTTTGACTTTGACAGAATTTGGGTTTGATTTCTTCTGAGAAAATATTGGGAATTGTACCTGGCTCCTTTTTTTTGTGGAAATTTGGGAAGAAAAGGCAAAATTTGGGAATTTTTTGGAAGGAAGAACAATCTCCTGCCCGTCCTTACCCGTGTTTCAGTCACTGCCTCCTGCCAGGTGTCTCAGGAGTGACTGAGGGCTCAGGGGTGACCCCAGAAATCTCCAGAGAAAGTCCAAAGAAAAGAAACTCTCATTAAGAGCTTCGTTAAAGACAAAAATTAATTAAATACTCCAGCCTTTGAAGGTTCTTTGAAAGACAAAAACCATCCTGGATCCCAGAGTGTAGGAAAACAAAGCCCAAGGTCAGGGCTGATCCCTCAGGAGGTGCCCGGGGGCTGCAGATCCCATTTTCCAGTGGGAATTCCAAGGGAATGTGCCTGGAAGTGCCTTTGTGGAGCATTCCCAGGGCAGGAAGGGGAGTTGGGAATAACAAATTCTGCTTTTCTGACCTTTCCTAACGCTTTTTTCTCTGTTCCTTCTGCTTCCTGCTAAGATGGGCCCATCAAGCTCTTCTGTAGGTTCCTTCCTGCTAAGTATTCCTTATCCTGGCATTCCCTGTGTCCTGGGGGAATCCAGGGACTCTGGGGGTATCCATGGGATGGGCAGGGGGGGTTGGAGCCAACCTTTGGGATTTGGGCACCCAGAGCTCGGGAAGGGAGGAGGAGGAGAAGGGAAATCTGGAATTCTGAGCTTTCCCATGAGACATTCCTGCCTTCCCTGTCCTGGAATAACCCGGGAGCAGTTAATTATCCATTCCAATGTGGGCACAAGGAGAAAATTCCATTTTCCATGGGTGTTCAAAGCTGTTCCTTCTTTTATTTTAGGGATTATTTTTAGTAACACCATCAGTTAAGCAGAGAGCAAAACCCTGTTTAGTGTAGATGAGCACAAGTTGGATAAATACAATTCCCAAAAAACCCACTGGAATATTCCGTGTATTCCCTGTTATCCACCTGGGATCCAGCCCTGCAGGGCTGGGGTTTCTGTTTTTTGGGGAAGTTTTCAGATTTTTTGGGAAAGTAATTCAGGAGAAAAAGGTTGATTGATGGACTTTATAATTAATTGATTTTGTAGCAAGGAACAAATTTGTGTTCTCGTGTAAGGAAAAAGAAATTGGAAGTGGATTGTGGAGATTGTTCATGTGGCTTCCAGATGGAATGGGATAGGGATGGGAATAGGGGAATAGTGATAGGATGGGAATGGGAATAGAAATAGGGATAGGAATGGGAATGGGAATGGGGAATAGAATGGGAATGGGAATAGGAATAGAAATAGGGATAGGAATGGGAATGGGAATGGGGAATAGAATGGGAATGGGAATGGGAATAGAAATAGGGATAGGATGGGAATGGGAATGGGGAATAGAAATAGGGATAGGAATGAGAATGGGGAATAGGAATGGGGAAAAAGGAAGAGGAATGGGAAAAAGGAATAGGAATAGGAACAGAGATAGGAATAGTGATAGGATGGGAATGGGAATAGGAATAGGGATAGGAATGGGAATGGGAATAGGAATGGGAATGGGGAATGGGAATAGGAATAGGAATAGGAATAGAAATAGAGATGGGAATGGGAATGGGGAATAGAAATAGGGATAGGAATGAGAATGGGGAATAGGAATGGGGAAAAAGGAATAGGAATAGGAATAGAGATAGGAATAGTGATAGGATGGGAATGGGAATAGGAATAGGAATGGGAATGGGAATGGGGAATAGAAATAGGGATAGGAATGGGAATGGGAATGGGGAATAGAAATAGGGATAGGAATGGGAATGGGGAATAGAAATGGGAATGGGGAATAGGAGTGGGAAAAAGGAATAGAAATGGGAATGGGGAATAGGAATGGGAATGGGGAATAGGAATGGGAATGGGAAATGGGAATAGGGGATAGGAATAGGGATAGGAATGAGAATGGGGAATAGAATGGGAATGGGGAATAGGAATAGGAATGGGGAATAGGAATGGGAATGGGGAATGGGAATGGGAAAAGGGAATAGGAATAGAGATAGGAATAGTGATAGGATGGGAATGGGAATGGGAATGGGAATAGGAATAGGAATAGAAATGGGAATGGGGAATAGGAATAGGAATAGGAATAGGAATAGGAATAGGAATAGGAATAGGAATAGGAATAGGAATAGGAATAGGAATAGGAATAGGAATAGGAATAGAGATAGGAACAGTGATAGGATGGGAATGGGAATGGGGAATAGGAATAGGATGGGAATGGGAATGGGGAATAGAAGTGGGAATAGGGATAGAAATGGGAATGGGGAATAGGAATGGGAAAAGGAATAGGAATAGAAATAGGGATAGGAATAGGAATAAGAATAGGAATAAGAACAGGGTTGTTCCCTTGCTCAATCAGGCCTCATTTCCAGGTTTCACCCTCACAGCTCCTCTGTTTAAATTCCTAAATTTCTCCAAAGTTCCCAAAGACTTGGATTTGCTGGACCTGGTTTTAAGCCCCTGTTAAAGCCCAGCTTTGCTGCAGCTCAGCCCCTTTGGCCTTGGAACTCAAACCTGCTGGGAAGGTGCCCCGCTGCAGTTTCCCCAAATCCCAAAACCTTGGGAACGGGGCTGTTTCTCCCTTCTTGTCACCTATTTGTGTGTCCCCCTTTTCCATGGAATTCAGACAGAGCCTGGGAGTTCCCATCAATCCCAGATCTCCCTGTGGGAAGTTTGCAGAGCCCTGGGGTCGGTGCTGTCCTGCTGAGGGTTGGGATTCCCCTCTCCAGCAGCGCCTCCCAGGATCCCATATCGGGATCATTGGGTTTGCCCAGCTCTTCCCAGGCACTGGGGGATCCCAGCTGGGGGAATCTCTGCGGGATCCCAGCAGCTCCTCAGGGATTCTCCGTGTCCTGTCCCCAGCTGTGAAGATCAAGAAGCCCATCAAGACCAAGTTCCGCATGCCCGTGTTCAACTGGGTGGCCCTGAAGCCCAACCAGATCAACGGCACCGTCTTCAACGAGATCGACGACGAGCGCATCCTCGAGGTACCTGAGCCAGCCCTGCTCCAGGAAATCTGGGAATTCTGGGATGTCTGACCTCCCAAACCGCCCAGTGCAACCCTGACCCACCTCCGAGTGCCACAGCCACGGCTTTGGAATCCAGAGAGTTCTGTCAGAGGCTGAGGGATGGAAGGAACACGTTCCTGAGGTGGGGTGAGGAAATCTGGCCAGATCCCAAAAAACAGCTCTGCACATGTTCAGAAATCCAGGAAAACGTTTGTGAGCACTGGTGCTTTATCCAGCCATGGATAAACCATCCATGGGAGGATCCAGGAGCTGGAATGGGCCCTTTCCCAAGGTCACTGCTGGGCCCTGTCCCTGTGGGGATATTCCTGCCACAACTGGGAATTCCACAATTCCCTGACAGGAGGGGATGGGAATTCCACAATTCCCTGACAAGAGGGACAGCCAGCTCTGCTCCCAGGGAACAGGACATGGAATCAGGTTGCTCCAGCAGAGGTTTGGCTGGATATTGGGAATATTTCCAGCGTGGTCAGGCACTGGAAGGAGCTGCACCCCCAGTTCCTGGAGGGATTTAACTTGGGGAGGTGGGGCAGGGCTGGGTTAGTTGTGGCAGGAATAACCCCACAGGGACAGGGCCCAGCAGTGACCTTGGGAAAGGGCTCATTCCAGCTCCTGGATGCTCCCATGGATGGTTTATCCATGGCTGGATAAAGCACCAGTGCTCACCAACGTTTTCCTGGATTTCTGAACATGTGCAGAGCTGTTTGGGGCTGGATTTCTGGGATCTGGCCAGATTTCCTCATCCCAGCTCAGGAATGTGTTCCTTCCATCCCTCAGCCTCTGACAGAACTCTCTGGATTCCAAAGCCAGGCTGAACAGGGCTGGAAAAACCTGGGCATGGAATTGGGATGAGCTTTAAAATCCCAACCCAGCCCATTCCATGATTCCCTGATCCAGTCCCAGCCACCACAACGCTTCCCCAGCACCTCCGGATGAGGATTTGCTGTTCCCTGCAGGATAAATCCTTCCCTTTTCCTTTCCAGGATCTAAACGTGGATGAATTTGAGGAAATCTTCAAAACAAAAGCGCAGGGCCCGGCCATGGATCTGACCTCCAGCAAGCAGAAGATCCCCCAGAAAGGATCCAACAAAGTCACGCTGCTGGATGCCAACAGAGCCAAGAATTTGGCCATCACCCTGCGGAAAGCCGGGAAAACGGCGGATGAGATCTGCAGAGCCATCCACGTGTGAGTGCAGCCCTGGGACCCTGCCCCGCCTCACTGGGAGCACTGGGAGGTGCTGGGGAGTTGGCATTTCCCAGTGCTGGAGCAGAATTCCAGGGAAGGAGGGAATGGGGGGGAATTCCCAGAAATCGGCGTGCCTGGAGCTCAGACACCTCTGGCTCTGTGTTGTTGAGTCACTGCTGAGGTTGGATAAATCAGCATTTCCTTTGTTAAAGCAGCTCCTTGCAGCCTATCCAGCTCCCTGTGGGGCAGGGATCTGTGGGGCAGGGTTAGGGATCCATGGGGCAGGGATCTGTGGAGCAGGGTTTGGGGTCTATAGGGCAGGGTTTGGGATCTATGGGGCAGGGATCTGTGGGGCAGGATTTGGGATCTATAGGGCAGGGATCTCTGGGCAGGATTTCGGATCTATGGGGCAGGATTTGGGATCTATAGGGCAGGGATCTGTGGGGCAGGATTTGGGATCTATGGGGCAGGATTTGGGATCTATGGGGCAGGGATCTGTGGGGCAGGATTTGGGATCTATGGGGCAGGGTTTGGGATCTATGGGGCAGGGATCTGTGGGGCAGGGTTAGGGATCTATGGGGCAGGGATTTGTGGAGCAGGATTTGGGGTCTATGGGGCAGGGATTTGTGGGGCAAGGTGTGGGATCTGTTGGGCAGGATTTGGGATTTGTGGAGCAGGATTTGGGATCTATAGGGCAGGGATCTGTGGGGCAGGGTTTGGGATCTATACGGCAGGGATCTGTGGGGCAGGATTTGGGATCTATGGGGCAGGATTTGGGATCTATGGGGAAGGGATCTGTGGGGCAGGATTTGGGATCTGTGGGGCAGGATTTGGGATCTATGGGGCAGGGATCAGTGGGGCAGGATTTGGGATCTGTGGGGCAGGATTTGGGATCTATGGGGCAGGGATCTGTGGGGCAGGATTTGGGATCTATGGGGCAGGGATCTGTGGGGCAGGATTTGGGATCTGTGGGGCAGGATTTGGGGGTCTATGGGGCAGGGATCTGTGGGGCAGGATTTGGGATCTATGGGGCAGGATTTGGGATCTATGGGGCAGGGATTTGTGGAGCAGGATTTGGGATCTATGTGGCAGGGATCTGTGGGGTAGGATTTGGGATCTATGGGGCAGGATTTGGGATCTATGGGGCAGGGATTTGTGGAGCAGGGTTTGGGATCTATGTGGCAGGGATCTGTGGGGTAGGATTTGGGATCTATGGGGCAGGATTTGGGATCTGTGGGGCAGGATTTGGGATCTGTGGGGCATGGATCAGTGGGGCAGGATTTGGGATCTGTGGGGCAGGGATCAGTGGGGCTGGGTTTGGGATCTCTTGGCCCAGCCTATCCAGTTTGCTGGGATTACATCCCAGTCTGTTCCGTGATATTTCCTGGTCCAGGGAGCAAAATCCAGCGGGATCCCGGGCAGGGGCAGCTCCTGTGGTTTGCTCCATGAAGGATGAGTTTAGTCCAGGTCCTGGAGCAGATTTTTAATGGAATTGGGTTTGTGGATCAGGAGCTGACGTGGATCCTTCCCTGCTCCTGGGACAGCTGGAGCTGCTCCTTGGGGCTGATCCCAAACCCATCCAGACTCATCCTGGCCATGGCAAACATCTCCAGTGCTCCCTTCAGGAACGGCTCCAAAATGGGGATGCACAAATTTTGCCTTTGGCTGAGGGTGGCCCAAACCTGCCCCAGGTCCTGGCAGGTCCAGCAGTTGGGTTTTAGGGGGCTCTGGGACAATTCAATGGAAATATTTGCTCCTTCCCACCTCTTTTCCCTGGAAAAGTGAGCCTGGGGGAACAGCCAGGTGTTTGGGAATGGAAGCAGCATCATTCCCACTATCCCTGGATCCTGTTCCCATCTGCCTGGGCAGGGCAGGAGGAGCTTCAGAGCCTCTTCCTTGTTTTTGTTCTTGTGGAGCTGAATCCCAGACTGCTTTGGGTTGGGAAGGACCCTAAAGCCCATCCAGGGACACCTCCCACCATCCCAGGCTGCTCCAACCTGGCCTGGGACACTGCCAGGATGAGTCTGGATGGATTTGGGATCACCCCAAGGAGCAGCTACAGCTGTCCCAGGAGCAGGGAAGGATCCACATCAGCTCCTCTCAGGGATTGGGGTCAATCTGTGGGGCAGGGATCCATGGGGATGCAGGGGCAGCCACAGCTGCTCTGGGAATTCCAGCCCAGCCAGGAATTCCCAATTCCCAATCTCCCATCCATGGCTGCCCTCTGGCACTGGAAGCCATTCCCTGTGTCCTGTCCCTCTGTCCCTTGTCCCCAGTCCCTCTCCAGCTCTCCTGGAGCCCCTTCAGGCCCTGGAATGTTCTGGAAGCTCTCCCTGGAGCCTTCCCTTCTCCAGGGGAACATTCCCAGCTCTCCCAGCCTGGCTCCAGATCCAAGGCACATCCCTGACCTGGCCACTTCCCTCTGAGCTTTATCCCACGCCCTTTTCCCGGGATTTCCCTGCAGGTTTGACCTGAAGACGCTGCCGGTGGATTTCGTGGAGTGCCTGATGCGCTTCCTGCCCACGGAGAACGAGGTGAAGGTGCTGAGGCTCTACGAGAGGGAGAGGAAGCCCCTGGAGAACCTGTCGGACGAGGACCGGTTCATGATGCAGTTCAGCAAGATCGAGAGGCTGATGCAGAAAATGACCATCATGGCCTTCATCGGGAACTTCGCCGAGAGCGTCCAGATGCTCACCCCGGTGAGCTGGGAATGCTCAGGGATGGATCCAGGGGGGCACGGATCCAACCCCGGGGCCTGCACACACGAGACACAGCCAGGGTGTGGGATCTATGGGGCAGGGATCTGTGGGGCAGGATTTGGGATCTGTGGGGCACGGATCCAACCCCGGGGCCTGCACACACGGGACAGGCCCCCAGTGCAGCCAGGGTGTGGGATCTGTGGGGCAGGGATCTGTGGGGCACGGATCCAACCCCGGGGCCTGCACACACGGGACACAGCCAGGGTGTGGGATCTGTGGGGCAGGATTTGGGATCTGTGGGGCACAGATCCAACCCCGGGGCCTGCACACACGGGACAGGCCCCAGTGCAGCCAGGGTGTGGGATCTGTGGGGCAGGGATCTGTGGGGCAGGGATCTAACCCCGGGGCCTGCACACACGGGACACGGCCCCCGGTGCAGCCAGGGCTCTGGGCAGGGTGTGGGATCTATGGGGCAGGATTTGGGATCTGTAGGGCAGGGATCCAACCCCAGGGCCTGCACACACAGGACACGGCCCTGGTCCAGCCAGGGCTCTGGGCAAGGTGTGGGATCTATGGGGCAGGATTTGGGATCTGTAGGGCAGGGATCCAACCCCGGGGCCTGCACACACGGGACATGGCCCCCGGTGCAGCCAGGGTGTGGGATCTGTGGGGCAGGGTTTGGGATATATAGGGCAGGGATCCAACCCCGGGGCCTGCACACACGTGACACAGCCAGGCACAGCCAGGCACAGCCAGGGTGTGGGATCTGTGGGGCAGGGATCTGTGGGGCAGGGATCCAACCCCGGGCCCTGCACACACAGGACAGGCCCCTGGTGCAGCCAGGGTGTGGGATCTGTGGGGCAGGGTTTGGGATATATAGGGCAGGGATCCAACCCTGGGGCCTGCACACACGGGACATGGCCCCCGGTGCAGCCAGGGTGTGGGATCTGTGGGGCAGGGATCTATAGGGCAGGGTTTGGGATATATAGAGCAGGGATCCAACCCCGGGGCCTGCACACACGGGACAGGCCCCCGGTGCAGCCAGGGCTCTGGGCAGGGTGTGGGATCTATGGGGCAGGGATCTGTGGGGCAGGGATCCAACCCCGGGGCCTGCACACACGGGACACGGCCCTGGTGCAGCCAGGGCTCTGGGCAGGGTGTGGGATCTGTGGGGCACGGATCTGTGGGGCAGGGATCCAACCCCGGGGCCTGCACACATGGGACACGGCCCTGGTGCAGCCAGGGTGTGGGATCTGTGGGGCAGGGTTTGGGATATATAGGGCAGGGATCCAACCCCGGGGCCTGCACACACGTGACACAGCCAGGCACAGCCAGGCACAGCCAGGGTGTGGGATCTGTGGGGCAGGATTTGGGATCTGTGGGGCAGGGATCCAACCCTGGGGCCTGCACACATGGGACACAGCCCCCGGTGCAGCCAGGGTGTGGGATCTGTGAGGCAGGGATCTGTGGGGCAGGGACCTAACCCCGGGGCCTGCACACATGGGACATGGCCCCCGGTGCAGCCAGGGCTCTGGGCAGGGTGTGGGATCTATGGGGCAGGATTTGGGATCTGTAGGGCAGGGATCCAACCCCAGAGCCTGCACACACGGGACACGGCCCTGGTGCAGCCAGGGTGTGGGATCTGTGGGGCAGGGATCTGTGGGGCAGGATTTGGGATCTATTGGGCAGGATTTGGGATCTATGGGGCAGGGATCTGTGGGGCAGGATTTGGGATCTGTGGGGCAGGATTGGGATTAAACTGTGGGGCAGGGATCCATGGGGCAGGACTTAGGATTTGGGATCTGTGGGGCAGGGTTTGTGATTTTTGGGGCAGGAATGGGGTCAGAGATGTACGGGGCAGGGTTTGTGATCAGTGGGGCAGGGATTCAGGTTTTAGGATCAGTGGGGCAGGTTTGGGGTTTGGGATCTGTGGGGCAGGGTTTGGGATCAATGGGCTGCAATATTTGCAGATGAACAGAGCCACCTCAAGTGCCTCTTTCCCAGGAATTAAATCCTTTTTAACGCTTCCAGCTTCTGGGATTGCAGCACTGGAAGTTCCCCACACGTTTTTCACCTGTGGTGTGGAAGGGAAATGATTGAACACCTCAGGAGCTTCACATCCTCCATTTCCTTGCACAGAACCCAAACAAAAACGTCTTTGCCAACTGCTCCTGGAAGTTTTCCACAGGAGTTTTTCCTGCTCTGGGAATTCCAGCCCAGCCAGGAATTCCCAATTCCCAATCTCCCATCCATGGCTGCCCTCTGGCAGTGGAAGCCATTCCCTGTGTCCTGTCCCTCTGTCCCTTGTCCCCAGTCCCTCTCCAGCTCTCCTGGAGCCCCTTCAGGCCCTGGAATGTTCTGGAAGCTCTCCTGGATCCTTCCCTTCTCCAGGGGAACATTCCCAGCTCTCCATGGCAGAGGGACATCCATTCTCTGTCCCGTGGTGGGGATGAAAACCAGGAAGGTTTTTTTTTTCAGGATGTGTTTGGATGTTAATTTTCCTCCTGGCTGGATGTGCATTAACCAAAGCTCTCCCTGTGTTCCCCCACAGCAACTCCACGCCATAATCGCTGCCTCTGTGTCCATAAAATCATCCCAAAAACTGAAGAAGATCCTGGAGGTGGGTCTGACCTCAGCTCTCCTTCCAGGGGTGTCCAAACCTCCAGGAATGTGTCCTGAGAATTCATTCTCTGCTCTGTTTCACCCTGGCAGATCATCCTGGCCCTGGGGAATTACATGAACAGCAGCAAACGAGGGGCTGTGTATGGGTTTAAACTGCAGAGTTTAGACCTGGTAAGAAAAGCAGGGATGGGCTGTGGGCTGGGAATTGGAGTTCCTGAGGTTGGAAAAACCTTCCAAGGTCATGGAGTCCAACCATTCCCAGCACTGCCAAGGCCATCAGTGATCCATGTCCCCAAGTGTCACATCCACAGGGCTGTGACATCCCTGCAGGGATGGGGATTCCACCTTTTCCTGATGGAATTGTCCCAAAATCCCCCCTGAGCTCCCCTGGCCCAGCCTGAGGCCGTTCCCTCTCCTCCTGTCCCTGTGCCCTGGGAGCAGAGCCCAAATCCCCCCCGGCTGTGCCCTCCTGGCAGGGAATTGCAGAGAGGGAAAAGATCCCTCGGGATCCTCCTTTTCTCCAGGCTGAGCCCCTTCCCAGCTCCCTCAGGAATTCTCCAGCCCCTCCCCAGCTCCCTCAGGAATTCTCCAGCCCCTTCCCAGCTCCCTCAGGAATTCTCCAGCCCCTTCCCAGCTCCCTCAGGAATTCTCCAGCCCCTTCCCAGCTCCCTTCCCTTCCCTGGCCATGCTCCAGCCCCTCAGGGTCTCCCTTGCCCTGAGGGGAAAATCGAAAATTGGGAGAAAACGTGAGGGGAAAAGAACGTGAGGGAAGTTTGTGGAGGGCTCTGCTGCAGAGCTTTTCCCTCCTGGATCCTCCTTTTCTCCAGGCTGATCCCCTTTCCTTGAGCTCCCTCAGGAATTCTCCAGCCCCTTCCCAGCTCCCTCAGGAATTCTCCAGCCCCTTCCCAGCTCCCTCAGGAATTCTCCAGCCCTTTCCCAGCTCCCTCAGGAATTCTCCAGCCCCTTCCCAGCTCCCTCAGGAATTCTGCAGCCCCTTCCCAGCTCCCTCAGGAATTCTCCAGCCCCTTCCCAGCTCCCTCAGGAATTCTCCAGCCCTTTCCCAGCTCCCTCAGGAATTCTGCAGCCCCTTCCCAGCTCCCTCAGGAATTCTCCAGCCCTTTCCCAGCTCCCTCAGGAATTCTCCAGCCCCTTCCCAGCTCCCTCAGGAATTCTCCAGCCCCTTCCCAGCTCCCTCAGGAATTCTCCAGCCCCTTCCCAGCTCCCCTCAGTGTCCTCCATGTCCCAGAGCTGTCCCCAGCCCTGGAGGTGCCCCAGCAGTGCCAGCACAGGACGGGCCCTGCCCTGGGGCTGTGTCACACCTGGGCACCCCTGGGCTCGTGTTCATCACCCCTGGATCCATTCCCAGTTTTCCAGCCTCTCCATCCCAACCCTGTGGCCCTTCAGCGAGCTTGTGGTGACCCAAGTGGCTGCTGGGGGACTCCGTGGGTGCTTCCCAGCATGGAAAACACGTTGGGAGCCCCTTTGCTTGGAGCCTCCCCACAGCTCTGCCCTGCCCTCCCCAGCTGCTGGAGACGAAGTCGACGGACCGCAAGCAGACGCTGCTGCACTACATCTCCAACGTGGTGAGGGAGAAGTACCAGCACGTGGCCCTGTTCTACAACGAGCTGCACTACGTGGAGAAGGCAGCAGCAGGTACAGCCCTGCCCTGCCCTCCCAGCGTGGGCATTCCCTGTGGGCATTCCCTGTGGGCATTCCCTGTGGGCATTCCCTGTGGGCACGGCCAGCATTCCCTGTGGGCATTCCCTGTGGGCATTCCCTATGGGCATTCCCTGTGGGCATTCCCTGTGGGCACGGCCAGCATTCCCTGTGGGCATTCCCTGTGGGCATTCCCTGTGGGCATTCCCTGTGGGCATCATTCCCTGTGGGCATCATTCCCTGTGGGCATTCCCAGCATTCCCTGTGGGCATTCCCAGCATTCCCTGTGGGCATTCCCTGTGGGCATCATTCCCTGCATGCCCAGCATTCCCTGTGGCCATTCCCTGTGGGCACACCCAGCATTCCCTGTGGGCATCATTCCCTGTGGGCACACTCAGCATTCCCTGTGGGCATTCCCTGTGGGCATCATTCCCTTTGGGCATTCCCTGTGGGAATCATTCCCTGCGGGCATTCCCAGCACACCCAGCATTCCCTGTGGGCATCATTCCCTGCGGGCATCATTCCCTGTGGGCATCATTCCCTGCGGGCATTCCCTGTGGGCATCATTCCCTGTGGGCATTCCCTGCATGCCCAGCATTCCCTGTGGGCATTCCCTGTGGGCACGGCCAGCATTCCCTGCGGGCATTCCCAGCACACCCAGCATTCCCTGTCCCTCCCCAGTGTCCCTGGAGAACGTCCTGCTGGATGTGAAGGAGCTGCAGCGGGGCCTGGAGCTGACCAAACGCGAGTACACCATGCACGACCACAACACCATGCTCAAGGACTTCATCCAGAGCAACGAGGGCAAGCTCAAGAAGCTCCAGGACGATGCCAAAATAGCCCAGGTACCCCTGTGAGCCCCCAGGGATGGGCTGTGTCCCCGTGGGATGCTGGGGATGGGGATGGGGAGGATGCCTGGGAGGGGTGCAGGGTGCTGAAGTTGGGCCTCTTGCAGGATGCCTTTGATGATGCTGTGAAGTATTTCGGGGAGAATCCCAAGACAACGCCACCCTCGGTGTTCTTCCCGGTGTTTGTGCGCTTTGTGAAGGCCTACAAGGTAAACCAGAGCTTCCTTGTCCTTGTCCTCCTCCTCTTTCTTCTCTTCTTCCTCCTCCTCCTCTTTCTTCTCCTCCTCATCCTCTTTGTCCTTTCCCCACTTCTCCTCCTATACTCTTCTCTTTCTCCTCCTTTTCTTTTCCTCCTCCTTTCTCCTGCTCCTTTTCCTCCTTTCCTTTTCCTCCTTTTCCTCCTTTTCCGTCTTCTCCTCCTTCTCCTGCTCCTTTCTTCTTTCTTCCTTTATTCTTCCTTCTCCTTCTCCTCCTTTCCTTTTCCTTCTTTTCCTCCTCCTTTTCCTCCTTTTCCTACTTCTCCTCCTTTTCCTCCTTCTTCTTCTTCTCCTCCTTCTTCTTCTTCTCCACCTTCTCCTTCTTCTTCTCCTCCTTCTCCTCCTTCTTCTCCTTTTCCTCCTCCTCCTCCTTCTCCTTCTTCTTCTTCTCCTTCTCCTCCTTCTTCTTCTTCTTCTTCTTCTTCTCCTTCTCCTCCTTCTCCTCCTTCTCCTCCTTCTCCTTCTTCTTCTCCTTCTTGTCCTTCTCCTCCTCCTCCTTCCCCTCTTTCTCCTCGTCCCTCTCTCCCTTCCTCAGAAAGCCCCATGGTGGCTTTCTGGTGGTTCCCATCCCTCCCCGGCTCCCCTGGAATCTCTAACCCCTGGATTTTCTCACAAACAGCAAGCAGAGGAGGAAAACGAGCTGAGGAAAAAGCAGGAGCAGGCCTTAATGGAAAAACTCATGGAGCAAGAGGCGTTGATGGAACAACAGGACCAAAAGGTACGGGACAAACACAGCTCCCAGTGGGATCATGTTCCTGATTTCAGAAACCTCAGATCCGAGTGAGGAATTGTAATTGCCTGGAAAGAGTCTGGAAGTTTTTATGGAGGGAACTGGGATAGGCTGGAAAAGCTCCAATGTTTGTTCTGCTGCTCTGGGAGTCTGCAGAATTAAGGAGAATTAAATGGGTGGAAAATTGTCTTGTCCATGTGGACATTTCCTCGAGCTGAACTTTATCCCTCCCTGACTTCTCCATGGAGCAGGAGCAAGCAGCACACGGGAATGGGCTGGGAATGGCAGCTCCTGTGGGAATTGGGGTGCCTGGAAAGAGTCTGGAAGTTTTTATGGAGAGAACTGGGATAGGCTGGAAAAGCTCCAATGTTTGTTCTGCAGCTCTGGGAGTCTGCAGAATTAAGAATTAAATGGGTGGAAAGTTGTCTTGTCCACATTTCCACGAGCTGAACTTTATCCCTCCCTGACTTCTCCATGGAGTGGGAGCAAGCAGCACACGGGAAGGGGCTGGGAATGGCAGCTCCTGCGGGAATTGGGGTGCCTGGAAAGAGTCTGGAAGTTTTTATGGATGGAACTGGGATGGGCTGGAAAAGCTCCAATGTTTGTTCTGCTGCTCTGGGAGTCTGCAGAATTAAGGAGAATTAAATGGGTGGAAAATTGTCTTGTCCATGTGGACATTTCCTCGAGCTGAACTTTATCCCTCCCTGACTCCTCCATGGAGCAGGAGCAAGCAGCACACGGGAAGGGGCTGGGAATGGCAGCTCCTGCGGGAATTGGGGTGCCTGGGGCTGTGAGGTTCAGGAGGAAACCATCCCTGACCATCCCTGTGCGTGTCCCCAGTCCCCGTCCCACAAGAGCAAGCGGCAGCAGCAGGAGCTGATCGCGGAGCTGCGGCGCCGCCAGGTCAAGGACAACCGGCACGTGTACGAGGGCAAGGACGGCGCCATCGAGGACATCATCACAGGTACCCCCTCTTCCCACCCAGCTGGGAATTCCAGCCTCAGGAACAATGGGAATCTCCCACCCAGCTGGGAATTCCAGCCTCAGGAACAATGGGAATCT
Organism: Acrocephalus arundinaceus; assembly: GCA_021534815.1. Taxonomy (NCBI): domain Eukaryota; kingdom Metazoa; phylum Chordata; class Aves; order Passeriformes; family Sylviidae; genus Acrocephalus; species Acrocephalus arundinaceus. Next base: position 34,661,744 of record JAJEOU010002520.1, read on the forward strand.
CCCAGCCTGCTGGGAATTCCAGCCTCAGCAACAACGGGAATCTCTCACCCAGCTGGGAATTCCAGCCTCAGGAACAGCAGGGGGATCCCATCTGCCTGGTCGCTGCTCCAGGGCTTTGTCCCCTCCTCAGGGCGTTGCTTGTGTGGTGTGGAGCAAGTCCAGAAGGTTCTGCTCCTTCTCCTCCAGCTTGTGGGGACATTCCCAGGGTTTTAGGGCAGGCAGGGGGTGCCTGATCCCAGCAGCTGCTCCAGGTCCCTTTTTTCTGCCCACAAATGGGATTAGTGTCAGGATGAGGAGGCTCTGTTTTCATTAAGATTGATCCCAGAAATGCTTCAGTCCACACCCAGTGACCCCAGACTGCTCCAGGTTTTCCTGCTGATCCCACAGGGAAGGGACACAGCCCTTGGTGCAGCCAGGCACAGCCAGCACTTGGCTGCAATATTTGCTGATGAACAGAGCCACCTCAAGTGCCTCTTTCCCAGGAATTAAATCCTTTTTAACACTTCCAGCTTCTGGGATTGCAGGGCTGGAAGTTCCCCACACGTTTTTCACCTGTGGTGTGGAAGGGAAATGATTGAACACCTCAGGAGCTTCACATCCTCCATTTCCTTGCACAGAACCCAAACAAAAACGTCTTTGCCAACTGCCCCTGGAAGTTTTCCACAGGAGTTTTTCCTGCAGAAGGGCAGGAGAGCTGTTAGAGCTCTCACTGAGGAGAGCCAGGGAATTTTTGCCCACCTGGGTGAAGTGTGTGAAGCTTTCCCAGCTCCTTTTAACCTTGATTAATGGCCCTGAGATAACAATTCCTCATTTAAAGGGCAGGGTGGCAATAATATCCAACCTGGCACTGCTTCCACAACTCCTGCGGACTGCTGGGACTTTGTTTAATTGGAAAAATGCTTCTCCTGCCCTGTGGGAGGAACAGATTGTGTGGCAGACGCCACCCCTGTGGAAAAACCATCCAGGGGAGAGGGTGCCAGGCTCCAATTAAACATTCCCTGTGCTCTTGTGCCTGGATTTGCCCATTTTGGGGCCTCAAGCCATGGAGGAGGAAAGGTCAGGCATGGAAGGTCAGGTAGGACCAAGGTCACCTCCCCATTCCTGGGGATCTCCCAGTAAATCCTGCACCTCCTCATCCCTGGGGATGTCCCAGTAAATCCTGCACCTCCTCATCCCTGGGGATGTCCCAGTAAATCCTGCACCTCCTCATCCCAGGGGATGTCCCAGTAAATCCTGCACCTCCCCATCCCAGGGGATGTCCCAGTAAATCCTGCACCTCCCCATTCCTGGGGATCTCCCAGTAAATCCTGCACCTCCCCATCCCAGGGGATGTCCCAGTAAATCCTGCACCTCCTCATCCCTGGGGATGTCCCAGTAAATCCTGCACCTCCCTCCTCATCCCTGGGGATGTCCCAGTAAATCCTGCACCTCCCCTCCTCATCCCAGGGGATGTCCCAGTAAATCCTGCACCTCCTCATCCCTGGGGATGTCCCAGTAAATCCTGCACCTCCCTCCCCATTCCTGGGGATGTCCCAGTAAATCCTGCACCTCCTCATTCCAGGGGATGTCCCAGTAAATCCTGCACCTCCTCATTCCAGGGGATGTCCCAGTAAATCCTGCACCTCCCTCCTCATCCCAGGGGATGTCCCAGTAAATCCTGCACCTCCCTCCTCATCCCTGGGGATGTCACAGTAAATCCTGCACCTCCTCATCCCTGGGATTGCTCCAGGCCAGGTTGGACAGGGCTTGGAGCAGCCTGGGATATGGGAGGTGTCCCTGTCCATGGCAGGGGTGGCACTGGGTGGGATTTAAGGTCCCTTCCAGCCCAAATCACCCCAAACACCAAGGCCTTCCCACAAACCTGTACCAGGCCTTAAAGGAAGTTCTTCAAGGGAATAATTTTATTAGAGGCCAGGGGGAATGGCGTTAGGATGAAGGAAGGATCAGGGATTGGGAAGGAATTCCTGGCTGGGAGGGTGGGCAGGCCCTGGCACAGCTGTGGCTGTCCCTGGATCCCTGGCAGTGTCCCAGGCCAGGTTGGACAGGGTTTGGAGCACCCTGGGACAGTGGGAGGTGCCCCTGCCATGGCACAGGGATGGATTGGGATGAGTTTAGATCCCTCCCATCCCAAACCAGGCTGGGATTCCACGAGTGTCTGAAATACCTCCTGAAGCCTCACCACCACCTTGTCCAGAGGCCAGTGAGGAGAGGCTGGAGCGTGTCCCAGGTCCCCGTGTCCCTGTGAGAGCACCGAGCTGTGCCTGGCTGGGCAGTGCTGACCCTGTGTGTGTGGCTGTTGTTGTTCCCATGCAGTGCTGAAGACGGTGCCCTTCACCGCCCGAAGCGCCAAGCGCGGCTCTCGGTTCTTCTGCGACCCCGTTGTCCCTGAGGAATTCCATTACTAAACTCTCCCTCTTTCACACCTGACGCTCTTAGAAACCAGGAAGGTCGCTGTAGACTTTTTGCCACTTTGTTTGTGTGGATCTCAGCCAGGAATCTGTGACTGTTGAGTGTGTAGTGGTGTCCAGCGTCCTCCTGATGTAGTGGTGTCCCCTCTGTTGCATGTCCTCTCCATCCCATGGGGCTGTCCCTGTGTCCCCTAGAGCAGCGAGGTGGCAGTCACTGGGCTGAGCCTCCTGCAGTGACAGCTCACTCAGCTTGTCTGTCACCTCGGGGTGCCGTGCATGTGGCACCTCAGAGTGGAATTCCGGCCTGCATGGACCTTGGGGGTGGCTTCTGGCTGGGGAATAACACCCAGGGGGTGGTTTAGGATTCCTAACCAGCACCTGCATGTTCAGCTGCATGGGGCGGAACGGCGCCGTGAAATCTCTCCTTGTTCTGTCACGTTCATATTTAACTCTTCTATTCCATGTCAGTTCCATGGCAGCTTCAGTTCATGGAATCAGGAATTCTCATTCTGTGCCCAGTGCAGGGAGCAGGGCTGGGGATCACAGGAACACTGGGCAGGAGCACCAGGATGGTGCTGAGCAAAGCTGACATGGAACTGAGCCATGGCCACCGCGGTGTCCCTAACCCAGCACGGCCCTGGCACTGCTGCCCTCGTTCAGGGCTCAGCTTAAGCAGCCAGCAGTGCCCCTTCCTCCATTCCTGTGTAATTCCATCAGTGCTGCCAATAAACCCACGGACTAACCCACTCCACGGTTCTTTGCTCTTCTGGGTTCTCCCTCTGTCTTCTCTTGCTGGAGCCAACCTTCAAAGCAGCTTGGAACCGGGGTAGGGAGCGGCCTCCTGTCCCTGCTGCCCTGGCTGACCCCTCCTGCTCCGCTCCGTGGGTTCTGCCCGGGAGGTTTGAACACTGACTTGCTCTTCATTCTCCATCCCATTTTTTTACTTAACCATCGTTTTTTTGTGTTCTTTTTCTTTTGTTTGTTGTTTTTTGTTTTCTTTTTTGTCTGTTTAGCCCTAAAGAAGAATAATATCACTAAATTTCCCAATGTTCACTCGAGGGTAAGGATTTCTTCTAGCACAGCCGTGGTGGAGGATTCCCAGAGCTGGCAAGCATCACTTTTTACTTGGCTTCCTCCTCTCTCTCTGTGCCAGGCAGCTGGTGGTAGATGTGGCTGAGCTAATACTGGTGAGACCCTCGAGGCCAGTTGAGACCCAGATCCTTGATTTTCACCTCTGGAGGTGCAGGGATCCACAGGATGTTGGATCACACTGTTTTGGCCACTTGTCCTCAAGTTGAGCCCAAAACAGTCTTGTCCCCAAGTGCTCTTGGTTGGTGACCATCTTCACGCTCCATTTTGGCTGTTTGAATTCAAGTTGAGCCCAAAATAATCTTGTCCCCAGGTGTTGTTGGTTGGTGACCACCATCACACTTTGGCTTTGGCCATTTCTCTTCAAGTCCAGCCCAAAATCGTTTTGTCCCCAGGTGTTGTTGGTTGGTGACCACCATCACACTCTGCTTTGACCATTTCTCTTCAAGTCCAGCCCAAAATAATCTTGTCCCCAGGTGCTGTTGGTTGGTGACCACCATCACACTCTGCTTTGGCCATTTCTCTTCAAGTCCAGCCCAAAATCGTTTTGTCCCGAGGTGTGGCAGCCCCACAGTTGGGTTCTGCATGAGGTGGACAATCTCCAGCTCCAGGTGTGGAGAGGGGAGAGCTGAGAAGTTTGGGAGTTCTGTGTAACACCCAACACGAGTTATCCAGGAAATCTGAGGGATTTGCCCAGTCCAGCACAAATTTGTTGGCCAGGAGACCAGGATTTGAACTGGAATTGTCTTCAGTGCTTGTTCTGTTGGAGGTGCACAGGTGACAGCACATGTGACACCTCCGATGGGCTTCCACCATCACATCCATCAGCTTCTCCCTCTTCCATCCATCCATCCCATCCCATGCTCAGTGTTCCCTCCCGAGCTCCTTTGGCTGATGCAGCAGCACTCCAGCCATGGAGAGCAGCTGGAGAATCCCAACTCAGTGCCAGCTGCATTTCCCAGGGCACCTCTTTAAGATCTTGGAGGTCCTTGCCAACCCCAATGATCCCATAAATCCATCCTAAACGGGATGTAAGGATCCTAAATCCATCCTGCTGTGGCTGAACCTGCCATGAGGAACATCCCCCAGCTCCGGCGTTTGAGTGAGTGTGGGAACACGCAGGGAACACCTCAAACCACCAGATTGGGGTGGATGTGGCAGCTGTGAGGTGACATTCCCACATCACCACTCCGAGGTCCCACCGGCACCCCGATCCCACCAGTATTACCCGGCCGCTGGGGCGCGTAGTCCGGGCACGTCCGTCCTTCCTTCTGCTGGGGCCCATCCCTGCTCCCGTGCTCCAAAGCTGCTTTGATTGGCTTCCAGCGGGCCTCTCCCCTGTCTGTCTGTCTGTCCGTCTGTCCCGCCGCGTGTCCGTGTGCCCGCGTGGGCGCTGCTGACTGCCGGCTCCCCGCAGATCTCCGGAACCAGCCGTACCGCCGGGCCGACGCGCTGAGGAGGAGCGTGCGCCGCCGCTTCGACGAGCACGGGCTGCGCTCCAACGGCGCCGAGCTGGCCATGTGAGCCGGCCCCGCGCTCCACATCCCGCCTTTTCCCGGGGAAAAAACGGGACCTTCGGAGGGGCCCGGCCCGGCGCCGCGCTCCCCACACGCCAAGTGCCTGAAATGGAAGTTCTGCTCCCGCCGATCCCGGCCGTGGCGCCGCGGTTGGTTGGGTTTCTCCGGACGCCGAGGCTCTGCGGGATTTGTAACCAAAATGTAACATAGGGGGTTGGGTTGGGGTGGGGTGGTTGAGAGAGCGAGGGCTCCTGTGGGCCTGACTGGTTGGAAACATACTGGGAGTACTGGGAATACTGGGATGTGCTTGGCTTTTAATGCTGGGCCGGCCTCCAGCTGCACTTAACGGCTCTTTTTTAATTAAAACTACAAACAAAGACATTTAAGGGCTTTCCGGACACGGAATTAAAATAACCCCAAGGAACAGCCCAGCCCTTTTCCCAGCCAAATGGAATATGGGGCCGCATCCCAGGGATAGGAATGGAACAGGAGGTCCCTCCACCCCAACGTGGGGCTTTGGGATGTTCCAGGGCTTTGGCTGGGGGGCCGAGGAAGGCAGCGTTGGGATAACAGCGTATTTATTAATTAGCACTAAGCAATTAACACCCAGTAATCAGTATTAGGCTCTGAGGACCACTGCAGTCCAGTTCCTGGCAAGGGGGATCCCAACCCCGCTCCTGCTCCGAGACGTTCCCGCTCGGATTCCCTGCTGAGGCTCTTTGGGAAGGGAAGCCCAGCCTAAAAAATTCCCGGTAGGTTTTAGGTTGTCCGTGGCATTTTCCAAGCCTAAAAAGGGACAGGAGGCTGATTTAGGACCGTGCTGCCCCTCCCTGTGCCCTGGAGCAGTGGGATGGATCCCGCTCCATGCCCGTGGCATCCAGGAGCTGGGAAGAGTTGGACTGAGGAGAAATTTATCCTTCCCAAATCCCATTTTGCTTCCAGCTTCCCTGCCTGGGCTCATCCATCTGTTCATTGTAAAATTTCTTGTATAGTATTTAACCACTGAATTTCTTTGCCCTTTTCCATTGTGCTCCTGTGAACCACTGGTGAAGGTCCCTGGTTTTTGTTTTTTGTTTTCCTTGGATAATGTGTAGTTATATGATAATCTGTTTTTAAATGTACAGATATTTTGCTACAAAATTGGTGCAGTTTTTTATGGTTTTTACACTTTCCCCCCTCCCCACTTTAGCCTCTGGATAATATTGTAAATATTGTTTAAAAGGAAATAAATGCATCAAGCCTGTGCTATACAATCTGAATGTTATTTTAACTTATAGTTTTTGTTTTTATATTTAACTAAAAGGACAGTTTGGGACTCAGAGTTACCACATTGACCAATTTCCAGGAATTTTTCCTTGAAAAACTGCCAAGTTTTGCATTTACAGCACTGTGTACTTGACCTGCTAAAGAGAACATGCCACTGTTGGAATGAATGTTTGGATCAAAGAAAATTGGATAATCTGAATTTCAGATTTCAGCACTTGTTGGGGTCTACGCACTAAATCTCATTTTCTTCAGCTCAAAGGTATTTTTGTAATAAAAGCCCAAAATGAAAGCCAAGCTGGCATGTTCTCTTTAATATTATTTCTAGTCATAGATCTGCTTCTTTAGCAAGATTAGAAATGTTTTCTAAAGCAGTTCACGTTCCTTTCCTGGTCTGTTCCTGCCATAAAATCAAATAAAACTATTTACACTACTACACTGAAATCCAGAGGGGTTTTTTGGGTCACTTTTACCTGTTCTGCTCCCCAGACCTGCTGGTGTTTGATAGGTGAACACCTGGAGCTGGTGTGGATGAAGGCTGAAAGAATTTGCAGCATCAATTTATTCTTTGTTATTCTGGAAGAGGCTGAGGGAAGAAATTTGGGGTGTGGATGTTCCTGGGAGACACCTGGACCAGCTCCAGGAGAGAAATAAATGGGGATTAATATTTGCCAGAAATGCACTCAAAACAATCCAAATATTTAAGGCCTAAACAAAATTTTAGTACCAAATTTAATTTTTAAAAGGGTTTAATAAAATTATTCTGAGGGGGGCCAGGATTAACCAGCACAGCCAAGGTTTCAGCATTGATGGACAGGGCGAAAAATCATCCAAAATAATCCAATAATCCATTTTAAAAATTAATTAATTTCAGTTTCCAGGTGGGAATGTAGAAGTTGAGCTGTTGGCTGTGCTGGGACTGCCACAGGAAAATAATGGAGCTGGGAAAATAGGAAAGAGGAGGAAAACACCAAAAAAAAAAGCTGGAAAAATAAGCCTGAACTCAATTCCCTGGAAAACTCAATCCTGCCTTGCTTGGTTTAAAAGCAGGCTCAGCTTTAAGCTGAGTTTCTTCCAGCAAATTAAGATGTTAAGAAACCCCCACCATTGGAATAATTGGTATTCCCAGTTTTTTGTTTTTAATGGAAAAATGAAGGCAAACCTTTAGGAGTGATATTCCTAAATTTCCCTAGCAGGGAAAAACCTAGAATCTGCAGGAATAATAAATCCTGGAATACCCTGCAATGCTTCCAACCTGGATTTCCACACCAAACACCCCCACAAGCCCAAATCCAGGTGGTTTTCCCCCCACAGAGATGAGCAACGACCCTTCAGGGGGAAACAGGATTGGGATGTGCTTTCCCAGCCCAAACCATCCCAGAAAATCCCAAAACATCCCAGGGAAAATTCCAAAGCATCCCAGAAAAAATGGTTACAACCTCCTGCATTTTATATTTCAAAGAACTCATTCCAATCTCGGGGTGTCCTTAAGGGTTCTGAGCCTTGTGACCACCCCAGTAGGAAATTCCCTGGATAAATGGATCCTCTGGGGGTTTATGCACTGGTAAAAGTGGTCAAAATTCAGGAAAAAAAATTCCTGAGCAGGAATCTGAACAGATCTGTGAGTGATTCTGTGGCTCGGAGCTGTACAGAGTATTTCAGGAGAAATAAATACCAGTACATGCTAAAAGACAAGGTTTAATCATCGATAAAAATGTACAAAAATATTCCAAGGACAGCGGCTTCCCAATTTTCTCACCGAGCAGGGCTGGGGGCACCTTCCTGAACGTGCAGGGGTTGGAAAACAGGGCTGGAGCTGCTTCCTCCTCCCTCCTCGGGGCTGTGCAGGTACATTCTGCAGCAGGTTCTTAAGGCAACACATGGAATTGCGTTTAACATCGGATTTTTATTCCTAAAATTCCGGGAGGGGAAGAGAAACGCTGGAGGAACAGGGCTGGGTTGGGATTTTGGGAAGCTGAGGTGGTTGTGTCCCAAATGCTCCCTCTGCTGGCACAGCAGAATTCCCATCCACCACATTCCCAGGGATTTGGGATTGAGGGGAGCTGGGACTTGAACACGGATCAGACTTGGACAAAAAAGCTCCAGTGCCAAACAACCCCAAACCCCAGGGGTTTGCAGAACACATCAGGACACGGATTCTTTGCTCCTGCTGCCTTCCCAAAAAATCCCACCCGACCAAATTCATCAATGAATGAAAGCACAAGGAATTAAATTAGGAATTGTTTTGCTGAAGCTGGACTGGGCTCTGCCCAGGCAGCCCAGGCTTGTTCCCTGCCTTGGGAAGGACACTGGGAAAGTGCTTGGGGACACTGCTGCCACTCTGTCCCCTCCAGGGGATCCCAGCCTCCCATCCCACCCCGCAGCTCCAGGCCAGGCACAGCTTTGCCCTCAGAATTCCATGGATTTTTTCTACTTTTGACTGGATTGAAGTGGTAAAAAACTAAAAGCCACCGTTGTTGTGGCCACGGGCCACCAGCCACGGGCCCCAGGGCCTCGCCCACACAAGGCTTGGTTTTATTTTGCCACCTGTAAACATTTTTGGTATCAAGGATCTTCTCACTGATCTTCATCCAGCTGCTCCAAAAGAGTCCTCCTCTGTTTTTCCAGCTCCCCCTCGCTGAGCTCGCTGCCAGAGGTATCCCAGTTTCCCTGTGGAGAGAAGGGACTGGTCAGGATGGGATTTTGCAGGGAGGTTCCACACTGGGAGCCAGAGCTCAGAAACCCCAAAATCCAAATTTGGGAATGGCCAAGACATCCAGGATCATCAAATGCAAGCTGTGACCTTTCCCAGATTCTGCTGCCAGAGGAAAAAAGGAAGCAGAGCTTACGGAATCTTTTCCAGGCCGTTTTTTAGTGGGAGATTTATGCTTGGACTCGGATCTCTGTCGGGCTCTTTCCTTCTCACTGTCCCTCTCCCTGTCTTTCTTGTCCTTCTCTCGTTCCACATCGGATTCTGGTGAATCCTGTGGGGAGAAAAAAAATCAGGAATAGAGGATATTAATGTTGAATATTTCAAAGTCCAACTTCCATTTAAAGAGTTGTAGAATCATGGAATTATTTCAGTTGGAAAGGACCTTAAATCTCATCCCACCCCACCCCAGCCATGGGCAGGGACACTTCCCACTATCCCAGGTTGTCCACCCTGGTCTTGGGCACTTCCAGGGATGGAGCAGCCAGAGTTTTCCTAGGAAACCTGTCCCAGGGAAGAGGTGAAGCTCTTTCTTTCTGCTTTTTAGGTCCTTTTGCTGCTTTTGCACAACTCTGAGCTTCCAACACAACCCTGATGCTCAGGCAGGCACAAGGAATGGCTGAGACCCTTCCCAGCTCCCCAAAATGAAGGAGAACACCTGGATTTGCCAGGATAAATCCCAGGTTACTCATGGAGTCCTTCACATGGAGTTAAACCCTCCAAATTCAAAGCTCAAAGTGGTTCAATATTAGGAAGTTGTTATTTTGGCAATACCCTCCTCCAGCTTGATCCCAATTTTTCCCTAGGAAAATCCAGCTGGGATCACTGACAGCAGGGGCCAGGTTGTCCCTAACCCAACCCAAAACTGAGCTTCACTCACAGACTTGTGCCTCCTCTTCTTGCTCTTCTTCTTGTGTTTTTTGGACTTCTTGTAACTCCTCTCTGCAGCCACAGGGAGAGACAAAACACCCAGGAATGAGGGGATAAATCCCAAAGGATAAATCCCAAAGGATAAATCCCAAAGGGTAAATCCCAAAGGGATAAATCCCAAAGGGTAAATCCCAAGGGATAAATCCCAAAGGATAAATCCCAAAGGGTAAATCCCAAGGGATAAATCCCAAAGGGTAAATCCCAAAGGGTAAATCCCAAGGGATAAATCCCAAAGGGTAAATCCCAAAGGGATAAATCCCAAAGGGTAAATCCCAAGGGATAAATCCCAAGGGATAAATCCCAAGGGATAAATCCCAAAGGGTAAATCCCAAAGGGTAAATCCCAAGGGATAAATCCTAAAGGATAAATCCCAAAGGGTAAATCCCAAGGGATAAATCCCAAAGGGTAAATCCCAAGGGACAAATCCCAAAGGATAAATCCCAAGGGATAAATCCCAAGAGATAAATCCCAAAGGGTAAATCCCAAGGGTAAATCCCAAAGGGTAAATCCCAAAGGATAAATCAATCCCAAAGGGTAAATCCCAAGGGATAAATCCCAAGGGATAAATCCCAAAGGATAAATCCCAAAGGGTAAATCCCAAAGGATAAATCCCAAGGGATAAATCCCAAGGGATAAATCCCAAAGGGATAAATCCCAAAGGGTAAATCCCAAAGGGTAAATCCCAAGGGATAAATCCCAAGGGATAAATCCCAAAGGGTAAATCCCAAGGGATAAATCCCAAAGGGTAAATCCCAAAGGGTAAATCCCAAAGGGTAAATCCCAAAGGGTAAATCCCAAAGGGTAAATCCCAAAGGGTAAATCCCAAGGGATAAATCCCAAAGGATAAATCCCAAAGGGTAAATCCCAAAGGGTAAATCCCAAGGGATAAATCCCAAAGGATAAATCCCAAGGGATAAATCCCAAAGGGTAAATCCCAAAGGATAAATCCCAAGGGATAAATCCCAAAGGGTAAATCCCAAAGGATAAATCCCAAAGGGTAAATCCCAAAGGGTAAATCCCAAAGGGTAAATCCCAAGGGATAAATCCCAAGGGATAAATCCCAAAGGATAAATCCCAAAGGATAAATCCCAAAGGGATAAATCCCAAAGGGATAAATCCCAAAGGGTAAATCCCAAGGGTAAATCCCAAAGGGTAAATCCCAAAGGATAAATCAATCCCAAAGGGTAAATCCCAAGGGATAAATCCCAAGGGATAAATCCCAAAGGATAAATCCCAAAGGGTAAATCCCAAAGGATAAATCCCAAGGGATAAATCCCAAGGGATAAATCCCAAAGGGATAAATCCCAAAGGGTAAATCCCAAAGGGTAAATCCCAAAGGGTAAATCCCAAGGGATAAATCCCAAGGGATAAATCCCAAGGGATAAATCCCAAAGGATAAATCCCAAAGGGATAAATCCCAAAGGGATAAATCCCAAAGGGATAAATCCCAAAGGGATAAATCCCAAAGGGATAAATCCCAAAGGGTAAATCCCAAGGGATAAACCCCAAAGGGTAAATCCCAAGGGGTAAATCCCAAAGGGATAAATCCCAAAGGGATAAATCCCAAAGGGATAAATCCCAAAGGGATAAATCCCAAAGGGATAAATCCCAAAGGGTAAATCCCAAAGGGTAAATCCCAAAGGGTAAATCCCAAAGGGTAAATCCCAAAGGGTAAATCCCAAAGGGTAAATCCCAAGGGATAAATCCCAAAGGGTAAATCCCAAAGGGTAAATCCCAAAGGGTAAATCCCAAGGGGTAAATCCCAAAGGGATAAATCCCAAAGGGATAAATCCCAAAGGGTAAATCCCAAAGGGATAAATCCCAAAGGGTAAATCCCAAAGGATAAATCCCAAGGGATAAATCCCAAAGGGTAAATCCCAAGGGATAAATCCCAAAGGATAAATCCCAAAGGATAAATCCCAAAGGGTAAATCCCAAAGGGTAAATCCCAAAGGGTAAATCCCACAGGATAAAAGCCCAGCTGGCTCAAAGCCCTCCCCAGCCCATCCCGTACCGGACTCGGCGCTGGAAGATCGCTCCGACACCGACCGCGACTCCGAGCGCTGCCGCTTCTTCTTGGAGTGGCTGTCATCATCCTCGGACTCTGAGCCCTTCACAGCAGCCCAGGGGGAGAATTCCAATCAATCACAGCCATTCCAGCAGGGATTGGTTGGGAATTGCAGAGGGAAGGGTTTGGGGAATACTCACGGAGCGGGAACGGGAGCGCTTCCGGTGATGTTTTTTGGATTTCTTCGAATGTTTCTTGGTCTTGGAGTGGTGGTGTTGACACTCGTGCTGTGGGCAAGGAAAGGAGGGGAGAGCTCGGAATTCCAGCAGGGATTGGGTGTGGAAAAGCCCTAAAATCCCAGCTTGTTCCACCAGGGGTAAGGAGAACTTCCCTGGAGCAGGGTGCTCCAAGCTGGCCTTGGACAATTCCAGGGATGGGGCAGTAAAACCCCATCAGCTCCTACAGGGCATCCCAAAAAAATGATGGGATCTTATTCCTCATCCATGAAAGTTGGGAGAGGTTAAAAATTCCATAAAAATGAGCATTGAATGGGAGAACCATTTCATGCACTCCTACAGATCATCCCAAAAATTTCATGTATGTTTTTCCTTATCCACAGAAGGTGGGAAAGGTTAAAAATTCCACAAAATCAGCATTTAATAGGAGAACCACCTCATTAGCCCCTACAGGACATCCCAAAAATTTCATGTATGTTTTTCCTTATCCACAGAAGGTGGGAAAGGTTAAAAATTCCATTAAATCAGCATTTAATGGGAGAATCATCTCATCACTGCCTACTGGACATCCCAAAAAATTGATGGGATGTTCTTCCTCATCCATAAAAGTTGGGAGAGGTGAAAAATTCCATAAAATCAGCATTTAATGGGAGAACCATCTCATTAGCTCCTACAGGGCATCCCAAAAATCTCATGTATGTTTTTCCTTATCCACAGAAGTTGGGAAAGGTTAAAAATTCCATTAAATCAGCATTTAATGGGAGAACCATTTCACCACTCCTACAGGACATCCCAAAAAACTGATGGGATGTTCTTCCTCATCCATAAAAGTTGGGAAAGGTTCAAAATTCCACAAAATCAGCATTGAATGGGAGAACCATCTCATCAGCTCTTACAAGACATCCTAAAAAACTGATGGGATGTTTTTCTTCATCCACAAAAGGTGGGAAAGGTAATAAGTTCTATTAAATCAGCATTTAATGGGAGAACCATTTCACCACTCCTACAGGACATCCCAAAAACTGATGGGATGTTTTTCTTCATCCACAAAAGATGGGAAAGGTAAAAAATTCCACAAAAATCAGCATTTAATGGGACAACCACCTCATCACTGCCTACAGGGCATCCCAAAAATTTCATGTATGTTTTTCCTTATCCACAGAAGTTGGGAAAGGTTAAAAATTCCATTAAATCAGCATTTAATGGGAGAATCATCTCATCACTGCCTACAGGGCATCCCAAAAAACTGATGAGATGTTCTTCCTCATCCATAAAAGTTGGGAGAGGTTAAAAATTCCATAAAAATGAGCATTGAATGGGAGAACCATCTCATCAGCTCCTACAGGGCATCCCAAAAAATTGATGGGATGTTTCTTTTTATCTACAAAAGCTGGGAAAGGTTCAAAACTCCACAATCAGATTTAATGCCAGAACACCTAAAAATGGGCACGGGTGCCATGCTGGAGCTGCACCAAAGGCACCAGGAGCAAGGAAAACCACCTGGATTCCCATGGATCCAAGTTAAGCCTGGCCTAAACCCAGCCCTTGCTCTGCCTATTGGAAATTAAAGAATTAAAGTCAAAATTTCAGTTCAAATTCTTCCAAATTGCAGGAAATGGAACAAAACCCCCAAGTGGGAGAGCTGAAAAATCAAAATCTCTCCTGTTATCACTTTATGGAAAAAATTCCATTAAATCCTTCTTACCCAGCTGAGAAGGAATTTTTCTTGTCTGCTGTCCAATGATTTCAAAAATCAAGGAATAATTACCTCAAGTACATGAAGGAAATCCTTAAATATCCTTTTCCTTTCAGATTCCAGGGTGATGTCTTCAAATGCTGGTTCCTTCACAAACCTGTCTCTGATCTGTCAGGAAAATTAATTCTATTAATGATATTCGAAGTAATTATAAATTTATTAAAATATTGGGATGGAATAAATTGAAAAAATAATAAAAAATAATATAGGAATGATAATGGCAATAAGAAAAAATAACACCAGTAAGGAATAATAATAAAAAAGAGAAAAAAGAGAAAAATAATAATGAATAATAAAAATAATAATGAATAATAAAAATAATAATGAATCATAAAAATAAAAAGGAAAAATAAAAATAAAAAGGAATAATAAAAATTAAAAGGAATAATAAAAATAAAAAGGAATAATAAAAATAAAAAGGAATAATAAAAATTAAAAGGAATAATAAAAATTAAAAGGAATAATAAAAATAAAAAGGAATAATAAAAGTAAAAAGGAATAATAAAAGTAAAAAGGAATAATAAAAGTAAAAAGGAATAATTAAAGTAAAAAGACATAGTAATAAAAAAATAAAAATAAGAAATAATAAAAATAAGAAAACTAAAACCCTGAAGAAATAAAAATAAGAAAAAAACAAAACCAATAAGGACTAACAGAAAGATTAATAAATAATACAAATAATAAGAAAAATAAATAAAAAATAAGATAAGAAAAATAAGAAAAATAATAAGAAAAATGAAAAAATAAATATAATAATTTTTTAAAATACTAAAAAAAATAATAAAATATATTTATTTTCACCAGTTGCAAAAGTCCCTGAACTGGCACAAGGCTAAATTCTTTTAATCCCTGATTTCCAAGGAAATCCCAAATTTCCAGTGTTCAGGGAAGCTCTAACTGATGGAAACATGGAGAATCCCACAGTTTTCCCTGCACATCCCATTTAATCTTAAAAAACCCCAAATTTTTCCAGATTACCCTTGGAAAGGGAAGGATTTCCAGGGTATTTTATCCAGGACAAAGTTTCTACTTTTAAATAATTTCAGTTAACTCTGAGGGGGTTGTGAGATTTTTTAAGGAGTCAATTTTGGGTTTTTTCCCATTTCTTTTAGGATTTTTTCATTCCAAAACAATCATGATAAAGTTTTTCCCATCCAACTCCAAATTTTCCTGGAGAAACCACAGGATCTGTTGGGATTTTGAAGTGCCAGCAGCAGAACCAGAAGAGCTTGGCGAACGCGGGGTTTTTTAGGGATTACCAGGGGAATGTTTGGGAATTTGGGAATTTTTTTTCTGAGGAATTGTGATCCTTACATCCTCCCAGACAGCATCCAGCTCGATGGGAGGGGTGGCTTGTTTCAACATGCTCTTGAAGGCTGATTCCTTCCTCTTCATCTTCCTGGCCTCCTCCTTCTCCCGCTCCCGCTCTCGTGCCTCCGCCTTTTCCAGCAGCTGTGGGAATAAAAGATGGAAAAAATTCACTTTATTGGGATTTATCCACACTGCACCCTCAGAGATGTGTCTGAGCCACTTGGAAACGACAAAAAAGTTACTTACTTTCCCTGTATTTAATTAAGAAATCAAAGTTATTACATTAAGTTATCAAAAATTAATCAAAGTGTTTCTTTTCCAAGCGTGGAATTGCTGTTGGTTAAAATCCAATGATGCAAAATTGCAGAAAAATAAAAATCAGGAGAAATCTTAGGTACAAGGAGAGCATCACTGAATTCCTATCCCAGAATTTGGGAATGCTGAATGCTTGGATTAAGGTTTATTTTTAGTTTGGAAATTGAAATCAGTAAAGTAAATCTAAATGACAGAATATGGCTCAAACATTATGGAAGTAATTATATGGAAGTATTATTATATAGAATATAATAATAATTAATTATAATAATAAAATAATACTTAAAATATATAATAAAATATTAATATATTATAATATAATAATAATAATATAATAATATAATAATACTTAATAATATTATATAGAATTATATATGGAAGTAGTTAGAAAATAAACCCTAATTCCTGTTTGGAGAAGGGATTTCCCATCCTAATTATCCAATTAATTAATGAATTTATGAGTTAACAAATTTATTAATTAATGAATTTATTAATGAATTTACTCATTAATACTTACACTGTTGAAAGCCAGCTTGATATTCCCTGCATCCAACGTGGTGGCTCTTTTAGTGGAGCTGATGACAGTGACAAAATCCTCAAAGGAAGTGTTCACTTCCACCACAAATCCTTTATCCTGGAAAAAAACCAGCTCCTTTGGCATGAGGGAAATCAGGAATTCCTCCAGCTCCAAGGAAATCCCAGCTCCCAGGGATGGGAAATGTGGAATTTAAGGAGTCAGGTAATTCTCACCTTTAAGATGTCTTTAATTATCTTCTTCTCATCGTGGTAACGAGCTTTTAAATCCTCCACGTAAAACTTGAAGAGGTCAAGTGCTGTTGATCCTGAGGGAGGGTTTAGTTAAGCCACAGGTCAGGTTTAACCCCAGAGCTGCATTTTTGGGTGTTAAAAACCAGGAATAATTGTTCCTGGGATTTCCCTTCCTTACCAGGCTGGCCCAGCATGCTGGTGAATCTGATGTCGGAGCTGATGGCTGGGTACAATTCCATCCAGGAGGACATGGAATGTAACTGCCCATGCTCGTGCAGCTCATCCAGGAACAGCTGGAAAAACAAGGGAAATGGGAATCTGGAGTCATTCCTTGAGCTTCTCCTTGCTGCCAGCTGGGAGGGATTGGTTTAGGAACTGGAATGTCATTTTTGTTCCAATAGGATTGAAAAATCACTTCTTTTCTGCACCATCTACAACATTCCAGCTTCATCTCCTTCCCATCCAGGCCTATTCCCTCTGATTTTTCCCAACTTTTCCAGCTTTCACAGCAGAGAAAATGCCACAACCCAACACCTGAGGCTTTAAACAACCCTCAGAAATTAAACCCACATGGAATATCCCATGATATTCCACAACATCTTCAGGACAGAACCCCAAATTCCACCAACCTGGAAAGATTCCCTGTTTTTACGCTGCCTCCTCCTTTCCCTCAGCAAACTTTTCTGCTTCTCTTCCTCCTCCTCTTTTTCCAAAGCTCTGATATGTTCCTCAAAACAGATCAGGGCATCCTCCTTATCCATGTCTGCAAGGAATCAGGGAGAAGAGCGGAAAAAAAAGAATAAAAATGAGGTTATTCCTTCCAATTCAGGAAAAATCCTCTTTCCCAAAGAATTCCAGAGCCCATGGACATACTCTGGAGCTCCTCATCCTCAGCAAAGGTGGGGTTGTCCATGAGGTACTGCTGGGCCTCTGACCAGGTGGTGCAGTAGGTGACATTGGCCATGTTATCCAGGATGTTCTTCAGAGCTTCCCAGTTCCTCTTCCGCAGTTGCTTGGCTTGTTCCTGAGGGGAAAAGTTTTTTTTTTGGGCTCAATTTGAGGTGATTTGGATAGAAATGTAAGATATCCAGTGTGTTGTTCAAGAAAATTGGAAATTAATCTTTAATTTATGGAAAATCATGGAATTTTAGAGTGGTTTGGGTTGGAAGGGTCTTTAAAGCTCATCCCATTCCAACCTCCTGCCCTGGACAGGGATCAGGTTGCTCCAAGCCTCATCCACTCTGGCCTTGGATACAAAACAACACAATTTTTCCATCTTATTATTATTATTTCACTCATTTAGAATAAAATCCATCATGTGATTGATGGAAATCATTTCAAATTTCAAATCAAATTGATGTGATTGTGAAAATCCCCTGAAAATTCACCACATGGTAAAATCAGCAGGAATAAATCCCAATAAACCAAAATAACTCCCCTAAAAGCTGCCCTAAAGCCTCAGCCACAGGTTTCAAGGGATTTAGGAACAAGTGAGGAGATGTTGGATAGATTTGAAGGGAATTTACCTTCTCCTTCTTGGACAGGAAAAACAAAACATCCTCATAAATCTCCAGCCGGTCCCGCTCGGATATGGCATTCCACACTTCCATCTCCCCAAACATTTGTTCAGCTTTTCTGGGCAAAACAAATTAAAAACACACATATTTATATTTATTTATTGGTGACTAAATTATCCATCAATTCCCCAGAACATCAGGAGATCCCTGTTCCAAACTTTTATAGCAATTCTCCTTGATTTTCCCTCTTAGGAAGATTTTTTTAAAAAACTTTTTAATATTTTAATTTTTTAATTTTTATGAAGGAAAGAAAAAACTAAAAATGGAAGTTGATGCCACTCCAAGCAGTGCATCCCATCAGGATTTTTATCCCAGATTCCTGTCAAGTCTCTTACTTGTATCTGGTGGTGGATGTCATCTTCTCATGGTTTTCCAGGAAACGTTGGAAGGATTCCTTGGCTTCCTTGTACTTGGATCTGGCTTCTTCCTTCTCCTCCTTCTCTGTCTGAACTTTGTAAGCGTTAAAGGCTTGCTTTTTTTCACTCAGTTTTGCCAAAGCACTTCCCAGGAGAGAAAAGGAAAAAATAATGTTATTTATAAATTTTTTAAAAATCAGGAAAAGAAGACAAAATCAGGAAGAGAAGACAAAGAAAATCAGAAAAATCAGAAAAGGAAAAATCAGGAAAAAAAGAAAAGGAAAATCTGAAAAAAAAAGAGAGAAAATCTGAAAAAAAGAGAAAAAATCTGAAAAAAAAGGAAATCAGAAAAGAAAAATTAAAAAAAGCCCAAAAAACCTCCAAAAAACAGGAAAAAAAAACAGGGAAAAAAAACAGGGAAAAAAAAACCAGGGGAAAAAAAAAAACAGGGGAAAAAAAAAAAACCAGGGGAAAAGAAAACCAGGGGAAAAAAAAACCAGGGAAAAAAAAACCAGGGGAAAAAAAAACCAGGGGAAAAAAAAACCAGGGGAAAAAAAAAACCAGGGGAAAAAACTCCCAGAAAATCAGAAAAAAAGAAAAAAGAAAAGAAAATCAGAAGATAAAGAAAATCAGAAACAAAGAAAACCAGAAAAAAAAGGAAATCAGAAAAATCAGAAAAAGAAAGAAAAAGAAAATGAAAATAAGAAAAATAATCAAGAAAATCAAAACCAGAAAGCAAAAGGCAACAGGTTTGAATAATCCAGATTTGAGGTAAAATTAATCTGAACATTTTAATCCCCAAAATCAGCATAAATACCAATTTCCACACTTTTTCCCTGTGAAAATTAAGCTTTGGAAGCATTTCTTTATGGAGGAAAGGAAGAAAATTCCCTGCCAATGGCACAAGTGCAGGAATATCTGTGGCTGACAGAACTTTGGATTTTTTGGAAGTAAATTCCCTAAAAAAATGGTTTGTTTGGAATTAAAGGAGAACTCAGTACCTGTATCTGGGGTCATTGATGATCATTTTCATGGCCTGCTCCCAGGAAGCATTGGATGGAACCCGCTGTGAAAACAGGAAATTGTGCATTAATCAGACCTGGAATTAACACCCAACAAGGAATAATTCCTTAAAAACAGCCATGGGGAAAAGAAAAAAAAGAACATTTTATTTTTAAGCTCAAACAACACCTCACTGCAATGTTTTTTCCTTTATTTCCTCAAGAGTGAGGAATTTTTCCCCAAAAAATCATGTAAAACCTCACAAATAAAATAGAAATAAAGCCATGTCTTGCACTTCAGTAAAATATTAATAATCAATCAATAAAATATTAATAATTGGCCCAAATACCTTTTCTTTTAACAGCTCTTTAAATGCTTGTTTGGCCTCTTCCTTTGTGTTCCACGTGTAGGTTTTTTTGACTGGTTGGGCATCCTCATCCTCCTTCTTGGCAGCAGCACTAAAAGAAGAATTTTATTATTTCAGCATTTTTTTCTAAGTTAGAGGCACTGAAGAGTCAAAGACCACCACAAAATGAGTTTTTTAAATAGCAACTCAAAGTAGAAAAATAATTCTAATAATTCATACAAGGCTTTTCCTTACAGGCAGCATAACTGATGATAAAAAGATCCAAAAAAGTGAATTATTGAGGGAAAGTATTTCCTTCCTGCAATTGGCTGCCTGCTGAAGTTAGAGAAATTAATCTTAAAAATATAATGTTGAAATTCAGCAGGAATATTAATATTTTATATAAAAATATAAAGTGAAGTGCCTAAAAATGGGCCTCTTTTCCTTAATCACATCCTGCTGTCTAAAATCCCCCACAGCATTTTATTTTTGAATGATAAAAATCCTAAGTTATAATTTTCCACATAATAGATTTTCATTATTGAAAAAAAAAAGGAATTACAGCTGGAACAGATAAAAATCCCTTTGTATTTTACTTTCTTTCAGTGATAACCAATGGCACAGATCCATGGAAAAGGAGCATAAATAGGGAAGTGTTTAATGGCACCCTGGGAAATTCTTACAGATACTGAAAAATTCATGGAATGTTCCTGTCCCTGATGCTGCTGAGAAATGAAAAACTGCAGCAAAGCCATGAGGCTCCATAAATTATCATGGAATGGCTTGGATGGGAAGGGGCATTAAAACCCACCCAGTTCCATGGGCAGGGACACCTCCCTCTATCCCAGGCTGCTCCAAACCCTTGTCCAGCCTGGCCTTGGGCAATTCCAGGGATTTCCTGGAAAACCTGTGCCAGAGTCTCATCACCTTCCCAAGAAACAATTTCTAGGCAATCCCTGATCTAAGCCTGCTTCCTGCCATCTTAAAGCCATTCCCTCTTTTCCTATGGTAAATTATTCATTTCCTTGAAGAATTTGCTTTAGATGTGCTACAGGTTTGTGGGAAGATCTTGGTGTTTGGGATGGGAATCGTGGAATGGTGTGGGTGGGAAGGGACATTAAGGATCATCCCAATCCACCCCTGCCATGGGCAGGGACACCTCCCTCTATCCCAGGCTGCTCCAAGCCCTGTCCAACCTGCCCTGGAACACTTCCAAGGATGAGGCAGCCACAGCTTCTCTGGGAATTCCATCCCAGGGAATGATTTCCCTCTGAAAACCCATCCAAACCCACTTTCCTGGAGCTGACATCTGTAAACCTGACATTTCTGGGTCTGAGAGATTTTAGCTTGCTAGCAGCTGCTAACTTTTCCTAAGGGAAAACTTCTCAAGAAAGTTTCTTCTCAAAACAATCTTAGCAAACAACTATTTTTTCTCCAAACAATCTTAGCAAACAACTATGTTTTCTCCAAACAATTTTCTCCAGGTGGTGTTTTGCTGTTTCTTTACTTTAACCATTGGGATTAGAGAGGTGTCATTCCTATTCACCAATCATGTTAAGTCTGTATCAGAACACCTTATAAAAACATAGTAAGAATTAGACAATAAAGCTTATTTCTGTGCTGTTTGCCTACTAAAATATTTAGAGTCTCTCATCTTTCTACAACAAGACTTCCATCCCCTCAGCACTCACTCTCCTGAGGCCTCCTGCTTGGCTGCCTCATCCGTGGCGGCCGCCGTGGTGTCCCCACTGCTGTCCTGTGTGCCGGGGGCGGCGCTGCCCTGGCCCTGCTCCTCGGCCGTGGCTGTGGCAGTGCCATCCGTGTCCCCGGTGGCAGCAGCTGGGGCAGATTCCCCCTCAGGAGCAGCTCCTGTGGGAGCAGCCGTGGCTGTGGCGCTCTCGGCAGCCGGGGCCGCGCTGGCTCCGCTCGCGGCATCCGCAGCCACGGCTGGAGCTGAGGCGGCGGCGTCCTCCGGCTTCGTGCTGGGGACAAAAACAGCAACAGTCACCGACTTTAGAGATGTAGGGCAAAGGGGAAGCTTAAAGGAGTGGTAGAAGTGAGGAGTGAGGGGGTTAGGGGGAGTTAAAGACTTGGAAAAGGTCTGAAGGCCCTCAGGAAAATGGGGTTGAAGGATCCTAGGAAAGGTCTGAACACCCTCAGAAAAATGGGGTTGAAGGATCCTAGGAAAGGTCTGAACACCCTCAGGAAAAAAGGGTTCGAAGGATCCTAGGAAAGGTCTGAACACCCTCAGGAAAAAAGGGTTGAAAGGCCCTCAGGAAAAAGGGTTTGAAGGATCCTAGGAAAGGTCTGAACACCCTCAGGAAAAAAGGGGTTGAAGGATCCTAGGAAAGGTCTGAACACCCTCAGGAAAAAAGGGTTTGAAGGATCCTAGGAAAGGTCTGAACACCCTCAGGAAAAAAGGGTTTGAAGGATCCTAGGAAAGGTCTGAACACCCTCAGGAAAAAAGGGTTGAAAGGCCCTCAGGAAAAAGGGTTTGAAGGATCCTAGGAAAGGTCTGAACACCCTCAGGAAAAAAGGGTTGAAGGATCCTAGGAAAGGTCTGAACACCCTCAGGAAAAAAGGGGTTGAAGGATCCTAGGAAAGGTCTGAACATCCTCAGGAAAAAAGGGTTTGAAGGATCCTAGGAAAGGTCTGAACACCCTCAGGAAAAAAGGGTTGAAGGATCCTAGGAAAGGTCTGAACACCCTCAGGAAAAAAGGGGTTGAAGGATCCTAGGAAAGGTCTGAACACCCTCAGGAAAAAAGGGTTTGAAGGATCCTAGGAAAGGTCTGAACACCCTCAGGAAAAAAGGGTTGAAAGGCCCTCAGGAAAAAGGGTTTGAAGGATCCTAGGAAAGGTCTGAACACCTTCAGGAAAAAGGGTTTGAAGGATCCTAGGAAAGGTCTGAACATCCTCAGGAAAAAAGGGTTTGAAGGATCCTAGGAAAGGTCTGAACACCCTCGGGAAAAAAGGGTTGAAAGGCCCTCAGGAAAAAGGGTTTGAAGGATCCTAGGAAAGGTCTGAACATCCTCAGGAAAAAAGGGTTTGAAGGATCCTAGGAAAGGTCTGAAAACCCTCAGGAAAAAAGGGTTGAAAGGCCCTCAGAAAAAAGGCTTTGAAGAGTCCCAGGAAAAAAGAAGGGTTTGAAGAGTCCCAGAAAAAAGCATGAAAGGCCCTCAGGAAAAAGGGTTTGAAGGATCCTAGGAAAGGTCTGAACACCCTCAGGAAAAAGGGTTTGAAGACTCCCAGGAAGAAAGAAGGGTTTGAAGGCTCCCAGAAAAAAAGGGTTTGAAGAGTCCCAGGAAAAAGCATGAAAGGCCCTCAGGAAAAAAGGGTGAAAGGCCCTCAGGAAAAAAGGGTGAAAGGCCCTCAGGAAAAAAGGGTTTGAAGACTCCCAGGAAAAAAGAAGGGTTTGAAGACTGCCAGGAAAAAGCATGAAAGGCTCTCAGGAAAAAAGGGATAAAAGGCCCTCAGGAAAAAAGGCTGAAATACCCTCGGGGAAAAAGGGTTAAAAGGCCCTCAAGAAAAAAAAAGGGTTGAAGATCCTCAGAAAAAAGGGTTGGAAAGCTTCCAGGAAAAAGGGTTTGAAGAACTTCCAGAAAAAAAAGGGACAAAGGGCTTAAAGATCCTCAGGAAAAAGGGTTTGAAGAACCTCAGGAAAAAGGGTTCAAAGGATCCCAGGAAAGGTTCAAAGGCCCCCAGGAAAAAGGTTCAAACTCCCTCAGGAAAGGTTTGAAGATCCCCAGGAAAGGCTTAAAGGCTCTCAGAAAAAGTTTGAAGGCCCTCAGGAAAAAATTAGCATAATATTAAAAATGTACCTGTTTTCTTCAGCTTTAATCATTGCTAGAGGAAAAAAGGAGAAAAAAAATTAAAATATAGTTTAAAAATAGTTTATATATACAGGGAGTTCTGGTAAATCTTGATTTAATAAAAGCAAAGTTTTAAATATTTTTGTTACTATCAAAAATTTTAATGTTTTTGCTCTTTAAAGACTGAAATCAATCAAGATTAAAATGAAGTTTAGAAATGCCACTATGGGGAGTTTGGGGAATATAAAAATTACTTTTTGCTTTTAAATAATTCTTTTAATTTGTAAAAAAAATAATTCAAAGACCCAGAAAGAAAGTCAGGATTATTAAAAAGAATTTTAAGAAAGGAACTATTTAAATTACTGCTGCCTACCCTTTTTTTTTAATACTTATTCTCTTCCCCCAGCTGATTTTGTTGCTATTTAAATAAATAATGTAATTAATTAAAATATATTTATAAAAATACAAGTCCAGCACCCTTTTACCTTCAAGATCCTCCAGCTCTTTGGGTTTTGCCCAGCGGGATTCCTTTGTTTGGGAATTGTAATAATAAGGCTTCCCAGAATCTGATTTATACTCCTTCCAGGGACACTTGGATAACAATTGCTGATGGAGAGAAAACAAAGATTTTCCAAGGAAAATCTCCTTTAGTAATTCCTTAAGCTTCCCTCTTAATTATTCCTGCTCCTTAAATAAGCAATTAGGAACATCACTAGGTGAGGTAATTATGTGGCACAAGGCTGTGGGTATATTAAAGTTGCATTCCTGGAACTCTTCCCTCTTGAAATTTCTTCCAATTAAAGAAAAAATCAACAAAATTCCAAGTTTTCCCTTTTTTTTCCCTCATGAATTTAGCTTTGCTTAAGGTTTATTTTCAGCTCTCAGCTACAAACTTCAAATATTCCTCAGAAAAACAGAAAAATTGGTTAAAAAGTGAAAATAAATCATGCTGGATCAATTCATTTTGATACTATCCAACAGGGGAATTCTCAGGAATTTGTTATGCATTTTAAGAGCATTAATTTGACCAAAAACTAATTTTTAGGAATTTTTTCTTCTCTAAATTATTTCTCTATTGATTTTCTAAATAATAATAAAAAGATACTTTTATTAAAAAAAAACTATCTAAAAATGAGGGAAATGGAGGAATTTTGGCCACTTCGCACCTCAGGTTCTCCCAACATAAGGAGAACAATCCAAATATTTTATTGGATTTCCATTTTTTATTGGAAGAGTTTGCTCCAGCAGAATTCTCCCTGCTGCAGGTGTTAGGCTTAGAAATCCTCGTGCTCCCACAGCATCCCAGAATTAATTTGGGATTTGGTTACCTCAGCAGGGGTTTTGAGGTCATCTGGCTTCTCCCACGTGGACTGCTTGGTTTCGGTGTTGTAGTAATAAGTTCTTCCATCCGGGGATTTGTGCTCCGTCCACGTGGATTTCTGGGAAAATTCCAAGCCAAATTAATAATGGAAAAAAAATAAAAATGGGATTAAACCCCATAAAAACAGTGGGACACAAACCTGCTTGGAGTGGTCCTCGCTGGCAGAGCTGGTGGTGGTGGAGCTTTGCTGGACTGTGGAGACCACAGGATGTGTTGTCTGCAAGGGAGACAGAACAGGGCTTGGAAAATCCTCATTAATTGGTGGGTTTCACCCAAATATCCTGGATTTTCCAAGTGGTTCAGCAGCACAGGAAAGGCAGGGAGCCAAAATCACACCTTAAGTCAGTATTTTTCCCAAAAAATTCCTTCTTTGGGAGTGGAGCTGTCCAATTCCACATTCCAGAGGGCCTAATTCCCACCAGAAAGTGGAAGTGAAGGGGTCAGACTATAACAGTTCCAAGTCAAAATTCCAGCAGCACTCCCTGCTCCCAAAACTTGAGGAGAATTTGCTCCAGGAAAATTCTGGCTTCACTCACACACTTCCAGCTGCTTTCATGGCTATTTTTCCCTATGAATTCCCTGGAATCAGGACTGTGGGTCAGTGACTGGATATGGCCAAGGAAAACTGGATTTCCTTGGCACAGGATGGAAATCTCATGGAAATAATGTGGATATCATCAATAATTAATAATTAAGTTGGCACAAAGCCCACAGATTTTAAGGAACAACCAAAAACTTGGAAAAAAGCAGGGGAAAAGAGGGGAGAGGGAAAAAGGAGGGGAGGAAAAAACCAGAATTAAGGTTTTAATTTAAATCCCTAAAACCAAGTTTGCCCCACACCACACTGGAATTCCAACCCTCTGGAATTGTGCTTTCCACATACCTGAGTTCCAGGAGGGGTCACACCTGCAAAATAAATAATTAAAAATTAATAAAAGGTTTGGTTGATTCATTTTTCTAAAAATTCCTCAATGTGTGCAAGGGAAAAAAATGTCCTGGGCAGCAATGGAGATTCCAGGACTGAACTGCTGCATTCCATTTTAGGGAAAAGTGGAATTTTTTATAGTTCCAGCTAATTTTGGTTAAATATTTTGAAATTATATTAAGTTGTTTACTCACCTACTTGTGCATCCATGCTGTTCACTCCTGGCTGTAAAAATAATTAAATTAAAACAATTAAACACTTAAATAACTAAATTTAAATAATTAATTGCTGAGGAATTAAATCCTAAAAAAAATTCCAATATTCATTAACCAAACAAGGCTCTTCTGCCACAAAAGGCTCTAATTCTTTAAATAAGGATTCCTGTTTCCCTTTTAATTATTCCTGTTCCTAAATAAGCAATTAGGTGAGATAATTATGTGGCAAAAGGCTTTGGGTGTATTAAAGTTGCATTCCTGGAGCTCTTCCTTCCTGAAATGTTTTCCAATTAAGGAAATAATCCAAAAAATTCCAAGTTTTTCCTTTTTTCCCTCATGGATTTAGCTTTGCTTAAGGTTTATTTTCAGTTCTCAGCTACAAACTTCAAATATTCCTCAAGAAAACAGAAAAATTGGTTAAAAAGTGAAAATAAATCACATTGGATCAATTTGATTTGATATTATCCAACAGGAATAAACCAAGGGAATTCTCAGGAATTTGTTGTGTATTTTAAAAGCATTAATTTGACCAATGTAGTAATTTTTTAGGAATTTTTAATGTATTTTAAGAGCATTAATCAGACTAAAACACCAATTTTTAGGAATTTCACTGCTTCTAATCAGCACAGCAAAGGTTTGTGCTCAGCACTGTAGGAAATTCCAGAGGATTTTAGGGATTTAAATGAGCATGGAAACAAACAAACAAAAAATTATTTCTAAATTGAAATGGCTGGAACTGGTTTTAAGTGAATCTCTTAAGCTTGGACCAAAATTATTTCTTAAGAACAGGATTTAATTTAAATTTTTTCCCCTCAGAGATTTCACCTGTATTTAAACTTTTCCCTCTCTATTTCCACCCAAGAATTCCTCATTCCTTGAGGCATTCCAGCAATTTTTAAACTCACCTGAATTTCAGGAACTTTTATTAATAAATCTCTTTCTGGTGAATTCAAATCTCTTTAATATTGAATCCAAACTCTTTAAACAAATAAAATTTAAGAGAGAAGAATCTCTTGGTCAGATAATTAAACAATCCAAGGTCACAGTGATTCCTGCCAAACTCCAGGAAGTGAAGGATAAGGAATGAAAGGAAAACTAAAAGGAGTTTAAAGACTGATAAAATTCACAAAAATCTTATTTTTATCATCATTCAAGAGCCACATTAAACTCTATTGCAATGAAAAATACATTTAGAATTTAAATTCTTATTTTCTAATTAAAGAAAGAAAGAGTGAGTAACAGTAACTGCTAAAAAAAGCTTTTAAAAACCAAAAAGAAATTAAATTAAACTCACAGGAACCGTGGGCTGCATGGCAGCCTGGGACATGTGGGACATCATCATCCCTGGCATCACCGACTGCATCATTCCAGGCATCTGGAATTCAAGAGTATTTTCCAGAGATTTTATCATATTCTCAACAGTACATACAGAATTTTTATTTAAAAGCCATTACCTGATACTACTTTTTAATTTAAAAATAAAAACCAAACCCAAATATCCCTCCTAGGTAACAAAAAATAAAACAGATTTGTAGGATTGTGATTCCCTTCATCACATTCCCATTAAATTGGGATATTCCTATTGGGAATGACATGTCCAGATTGCAAAGTTGGATAGGAAATAACAATAAAAACCATTTAAGCTCCAAAGGAACAATATCAAATGATGTGGGATTTATTCCATTACTGAAATGCTGAGTGAAAGCAGGAAAAGCAAAGTTTGGGAATGATTCCTGCAGAATTCCAAGGCTACAGGGAATAAATGAACAAAGGAAAGGTGAACTCCCAGAAATGACATTCACCTTCGGCTTTTTGCTCTCCATCTACCAAAAAGTCTTGAGTTGATCTCTAAAATATGAAATATTGAAATATCCCCTGGCTAAGAGTGGGAATTGTGGAAAATGAGTTACAAAAAAGCAGAGAAATAAACCAGAATTTCTCCTTCACACACAGTGCTAATGAGTCAAATCCTCATAATTTTAAAAAAATTGCTCAATTTTTACCCCAGAAGCTGCAAATCCCCACTGAAAAAAATTCCTGCCAAGCCTTTACACACAAATTTAAGGAAAATACAGATGCTGTGTCCAAGGAATTGCAAAGGAAGAGGAGTTGTCACCATGGGCTGTTCCCAAAGGTTTAATCCTTCCCTGCCATCCCTGCCTCTCTTCCATGGAGCATCCCAAGGATATTTAGCATTCCTGGGATATTTAGTATATCCACAAGGAGAATAATTTCTTTTAATTGAGGATTTAATCATAAACCACACCAGAAATTGAGAAGAAAAGGTGCTAAAAGCAGGGCCATGCTCGTGGCTGTGTCACCTCCCAGAGTTTTTTCCAATCCCATGGCATCAGCAACAACAGGATACAGGGATTATAAATCAATCCCTAGGATTCAAGCAGGAATTCTGCAAAAATTCCATATTTCTTTATTTCTTCTCTTGCTGTAACATTCACGTGTGTGGATGTAGGAAGTGGCCAGGAATTAAAGAAACATGAAGTCCCAACACAGACTTATTCCTTCATAATCTACAGGAAACTTAAAAAAAACTTTAATAAATCCCAAATTACGGATTTATAATTAAAGGTGTATTAATTACCTGTTCTCACACCAATTTCTAATTAAAGTGACAGAGCTGCATCAATTCCCTGCTCCCCATGAGGAGAGCTTTAACCTGGACAGGATAAATCCCCCGAATCATTGATCAGGGAGATTTCCCCACCTCAGGGATCCCCTGGCATCAGCATGGGAATGCAGGGAATGAAATGAGGCTGGAATTGCCTTACCTGCCCCATCGGGGGTCCTCCCATGGGGGGCATCATCTGAGGCATCATCCCGTGGGGCACTGGGGGCATGTTGGGAGGTCTCTGTCCCATGGGGTGCATCCCCATGGGGGGGTAGTGGGGCATTCCTGGGTGTCCCATCTGGAAAACATCAAAAACCAGGGAAAATCAGCACACTCACCACCAAAGGGAATAAGGAAGAGCTCTTTCCTGGTTTTCTTCATTATTCAGACACTTGAGGAACTTTCTGTTCCAGACAGATGCAACAGTTTTGGGAGTATTAAGATAAAGCCTAGGCAGAATTTCCCTTTGGAAAATATATTTAGCAGGAGGAAAAAAAATCTAATTATAAATCTCAGAATGGTTTGGGTAAAAGGGACCTTAAAGTTCCTACAGTTCCACCCTCTGGGACACCTTCCACTATCTCAGGGTGCTCCCACCTGACCTTGGACTCTTCCAGGGATGGGGCAGCCTGGAATTCCATCCCAGGGCCTCTCCACCCTCACAGGGAAGGATTTCTCCCTAATTTCCCTTACCTCTACCACCTTTCAGTCCAAAACCAGTTTACAATGATTTTTCTTACCCCAGAAGATTCCCTGGGGCTGGGAGTCACACAAAGAAACCAGAAGCAACTAAAGAGGATTGAAAATCCTGGACAGAACACTTGACTTATCTCAGTCACATCTCCCACAGCACGTGCAGTGACAGCTCCTGCTTCCCAAGTCCCAGGTAATTCCAGGAGAAACAGTGTTTCCTAAAAGTCTTCTCAGACCCTTTTTGGAGTGTTTTCTTTACTTTCACAGGGACATGCCACCCTGGTGACAGCTGTGGAGAGTGAAGCAATCTCCCTCGAGCCTCCTTTTCTCCAGGCTGAGCCCCTTTCCCAACTCCCTCAGCCACTCCTGGTGCTCCAGCTCCTTCCCAGCTCCAGATACAGCCAGGTCTGTGATCCAGTGGGGTCAGGGGGGCATCAGGAAGAGCATTCCCAGCAGGTCAGGGGGTGACCCTGCCCCTCTGAGGCACCTCTGGGGTGCTGTGTGCAGCTCTGGATCCTCAGCACAGCACGGACAGGAGCTCCCGGAGCTGAGGAAGGACCTGGAGCATCTCCATGCCCAGAAAAGGCTCAGCCTGGAGAGGAGCCCCAGCTGAGAGGAGCCCTCAGCCCTGGGTGTCCCTGTGTGCAGAGAGCTCCAGGCATGGCCCAACAATGGCACCAGAGGCACGGGCAGGGACTGATGCCCAGGAAGTCCCAGCTGTACATAAGAACTTCCTCCTTATGCGGGTGACAGGTGCCCAGAGAGGCTTTGGCGTTTCCCTCAGCGGGGATACCCAGAACCTCCTGGACACAACCCTGAGCCCATCCCACCCAACCCTGGGATGACCCTGGAGCAGGGAGGCGGGACCACCTTCCGCACGCTGTGACTCCATAACCCCACCGGAACCCGCACTCACCATGAGAGAGCCGCGGTCGACGCCGCCGGGCCGCATGGCGGGGCTGAGCAGGGAGCTCCCGCAGCGGCCCAGGAGGCGCCCGCGCAGCGGCGGCCGCGGGGCCGCGGGCCCGAAGGGCAGCAGCGGCTCGGGCTCCCCGCGGGGCGGGAGCAGCGGCGCCAGGAGGCTGACGGGCTTCCCCGCCGGCCAATCGGGGCGCGCCGCCAGCCGCGCGCTCTTCGGCGATTGGTCAGCCCCCGAGCCCACCGGCCGCACGGCGTCGCCCGGCGTCAGCTGCATGAGGGGCGGCGGCTTCGGCAGCGAGAACGGCAGCGGCTGAGGGGAGGCGGCGGCGGCCGCGGCCGTGGAGTCCCCGCCGGACATGGCGGCGGCGGGCGGCCCGGCCCCGCCGCGCGGGGCTG
The DNA here is from genome assembly GCA_021534815.1 of Acrocephalus arundinaceus. Classification (NCBI taxonomy): domain Eukaryota; kingdom Metazoa; phylum Chordata; class Aves; order Passeriformes; family Sylviidae; genus Acrocephalus; species Acrocephalus arundinaceus. The sequence continues at coordinate 34,692,301 of JAJEOU010002520.1, forward strand.
GCTCGGGCGGTTCCGGGGAGCGCGGGGCGCGGAGCGAAGCGGCGGCTGCGGCGGCCGAGCGCGGGGCACGCCGGGAAACCGCTCACGTGGGACCGGGGGCGGTGCGCGATGGGTCGGGCGGTACCAACAGCGCCGGAAGGAGAGGGGGAACTTCCCGCTTCACCATTTCAGCTCGGCGTTCAAACCGACCGGGAGGTGGCGGTAGATCTCCCCTCAGCCGTGCTGCGGGTGGTACGCGCCGGGTTCGTGCGCCCCCCCCCGAGGCGGTGCGGGTGGTACGGACCGAGCGCGCCCGCCCCCCCTGCCCCGCGCTCCGTGGTTGGTGCCGCTGAGGGGGAGCGGCCGCCATGACGGGCGGGGAGGTCCCGGTGGGACCGGGCAATATCTCGGTGGGATCGGGGAATATCCCGCTGGGAAGGCACCCACAGGGATCAGCCCGTCCCACTCCTGCACCTGCACACCCCGGCAGTCCTGCCCTGTGCCTGAGAGCCGCTCCAAGCGCTCCGGGAGCTCTGGCAGCCTTGAGGCCGTGGCACTCCCAGGGATCCAGGGGCAGCCACAGCTTCTCTGGGAATTCCAGCCCAGCCAGGAATTCCTTCCCAAAATCCCATCCATCCCTGTCCTCCGGCTTTGGGAATCCATTCCCTGTGCCCTGTCCCTCCAGGGCCTTGGGAAAAAGGCCAGAAAAGGAGAACTGAGAACAGAAACAATGTTAAAGCTCAGTGTTACATCAGCTGGAATTGGCTAAAATGCAACTCTTGGTTTTCAGGGAAAGGTTAAAATCCCGAAGTTTTCCTTGCACGAAGCCCTCTCTCCTGCCGAGGTTTTGGTGTGGAGGAAGGAGTTGATTAAATCAAAGTAAAATCGTGAATGACCTAAAATTAATGCACATCAATCAAATCACTGGGAGAGATGCGCTTGATACATTTGATAATCTTGGTTTAATATCAAAAATCCACCTGAAAAACCCCGAAATAAATTTTTAAAAACCAAGCCCCCCCCCCAAAAAACAACCCCAAAACCCAAAAAAACCCAAAAAACCAAAACCAAAAAAACCCCAAAAGCAACAACAACAACAACAAAAAACCCCAACAACTGAAATACAAATTCTGAAATAAAAATTTGGAAATATAAATTTGGAAATATAAATTCTGCAATGCAAATCCTAAAATACAGAATTCTGGAATACAAGATATTCCAGATAATGAGATAACGAGCCATGGAATTCCTTTTCCATGGAATTTTGAGTGGTAGCTGGAATATATTTAACCTGCAATCTCTTCCTTTTTCTCTTGGAAAAACTCTTTTATTTCCTATGAACTCAATATAAAATCGCTCCCAGGTGTTTCCAAGGCACCGAGGGATGGATTTCTTTTGGAAACACAGAGAATTCCAAGAGAATTCCTGGAGCGGCCAGCAGGGAGAAGCCTTGCACACGGAATCTTTCGGGCAGGGAAGCTCCCAGCTTGTCCCGGGATCCCTGAATCAACAGGAGCTGGGGAAGGAACAAACCTTTAAAAGAGATTTTTCCTTTCCAATCCATTGGGAATTCCGTGATTCCCGGGAAAAGCCGGTTTGGTTTCTTGGAGCTGGGGGTTTATTGGCAGGGTCGCCTTGACAACCACATCATTCCAGGAGAAATTGGAGCTGCCGATCCACCCCAGGCAGGTAAAACCTCGCTCTGGGCACTCCCAATCCCAAAATTTAGATTCCATCCAATGGGATCCAGCGGGGAGCTGGCGCTGCCTTTCCTTGGATCCTTGGATGCTTTTTCCCGGCAGCGCCGCCTCCAGATTTAGCCGGGTTGTTTTTTTCGTTGGTTTTTTTTTTCCATTAGAGCTCATAAGTTATTTAAGAATTGCAGTGATTTGGGTTGCTAAAGTGGTTCTGGGGGGAGGGCGAGGCTCTGTTTTCCTCCCAAGGAGTGTCAGGATGTCTGAATCCATGGATTCCACATCACCCTTTGGAAAACAGCTGCAGGGAGATTTTCCCCATATTCCTCAAGTATTTTTTTGCCATTATTTCTTCCTCTGATAAATTTCTTTTTCTTTCTTTCGCCCATAAAAATCAAATTTTCCAGCAGTGAATTTTCCTAATAAATCTGAATTTTCCTTATAATTCCCTGTGGGTTTGGGTTTTCTGGATGCTGCAGAATTCCCTATGGGAATGTGTTACCCCAGGCATGTTCTGCTCCCACTTTTTATCCCAGAAAACATCAGGCCACAAATAAAAATACTGAATCCAACTTTTTTTTTCCTGGGAAAATAATCTGAATCTGAGGATTAATAAATAATTCCTTAGGGAATGTTTCATGTGATGGAAAGAGTGGGAATTCCTCTGGAAATGAGGATCTGGAATGTCCTTGAGCATGGAGGTGTCCATCCAAGAGATCCATTTCAGGGAATTTGGGAGCCTGGAAAATTCAGGATCTGGGGAATTCCTGTTTTTTAACAGCTCAGGGAGGTGAGAATTTGAGGGATGGGCGCCCTGAGGAGCAGCACATCCCAAATCCAGCACCAGAGGAAGGATGGGAGGCAGCTGGAGCAAAGCCAGAGCAAAACACGAAGGAAAAGATGTGAAAATTCCAAAACCAGACCTCCTGCCTTCCAGGAACTCTCCCTCCAAGTGGGATAATTTGAACTTTGTACAACAAATATGGGATTTTTCCCACCTGATTTGCCCTCCAGGAGAATCCCAGTTAAACCTCACGTGCCTAATCCCGGATTTTGGTGGTTAACAAGGGATTTACTCCCAAAGAATTGCAGCTCCCACCACCTTATTGTTTCCATCTGCTTGTTGTTTTCCACAAAAATCACGCCCCGGAGCAGAGATCAGTAATATTTCTGCCCTGATCCCGCTGCTGCGTGCCTGATGAATTCATGGATTTAGGAGAAATAATCCCGATTTCATTACCAGCAAGTGCTAGAAATAAAAACGGCCTCCGGACTATTGGTGGAAAAAAAAAAAAAAATAAATCCCAGGATTAAAATTGGAAAGATAAAAAATCTCTCCAGAGAAATGTTCAAAAGCCAGGAGAGTGGTGACAGCTGCTTCCCAGAATCCAGCTCTCCACGGCACTTGGGAGCCTCTGGATACGGGAAATAAAAGTGGGGGAGCAGCGTGTGGAGAAATCCCGGTAAAACAGCTCTGGATGAGCTGGAATTGTTGTTTTCCCAGTTTGGAGCTGCCTGGGATGTGCCCTGAGGAGCCTCGTGGGGCTGAAGATAAAAGCGTGGGGATAAAGCTTAAAGGGAACGGGTCACAGTTAATTCCCAAACTGGGAAAAGGAGTGGGATAATGGCCATTATTCCATTATCTCATGGACACGGGATGTCCCCAGGAGGAAGGAATAAGGCAGCTTTTCCAGGGAATATTGGGAGCAGTGGGATAATGGCTGTTATCCCATTATCTCCTGGGCATGGGATGTCCCCAGGGGGACGGGAAAACAGAGGCAGCTTTTCCAGGGAATGTCAGGAGCAGTGGGATAATGGCCGTCATCCCATTATCTCCTGGGCACGGGATCTTCCCCAGGAGGAAGGAAAATGGCAGCTTTTCCACGGAATAATATTTCCAGGGAATATCAGGAGCAGTGGGATAATGGCTGTTCCCCACTCCTGGGCATGGGATGTTCCCAGCAGGAAGGAATAAGGCAGCTTTTCCAGGGAATATCGGGAGCAGTGGGATAATGGCTGTTATCCCATTATCTCCTGGACATGGGATGTCCCCAGGAGGACAGGAATAAGGCAGCTTTTCCAGGGAATATCAGGAACAGTGGGATAATGGACGTTATCCCATTATCTCCTGGGCATGGGATCATCCCCAGCACGACAGGAAAACAAAGGCAGCTTTTCCAGGGAATATCAAGTGGGATCAGAGTTGGGATGTGAACACCCTGAGGGGACATTTGGGAATAGCTGTGGACATCAACTGCTCCAGATCCAGGTGTGGCCTCTCCCTCAGGAAGGCAATTTTTTGGTGAATAATCCTCTGGAAATGTTTTTTTTCCCCCTTCTTTCTTCTTTAGTTTCCTTTTTAAAATTCCCTTTCCTTTCCTTTCCTTTCCTTTCCTTTCCTTTCCTTTCCTTTCCTTTCCTTTCCTTTCCTTTCCTTTCCTTTCCTTTCCTTTCCTTTCCTTTCCTTTCCTTTCCTTTCCTTTCCTTTCCTTTCCTTTCCTTTCCTTTCCTTTCCTTTCCTTTCCTTTCCTTTCCTTTCCTTTCCTTTCCTTTCCTTTCCTTTCCTTTCCTTTCCTTTCCTTTCCTTTCCTTTCCTTTCCTTTCCTTTCCTTTCCTTTCCTTTCCTTTCCTTTCCTTTCCTTTCCTTTCCTTTCCTTTCCTTTCCTTTCCTTTCCTTTCCTTTCCTTTCCTTTCCTTTCCTTTCCTTTCCTTTCCTTCCTTTCCTTTCCTTTCCTTTCCTTTCCTTTCCTTTCCTTTCCTTTCCTTTCCTTTCCTTTCCTTTCCTTTCCTTTCCTTTCCTTCTTCCTTCTCTTCTCTTCTCTTCTCTTCTCTTCTCTTCTCTTCTCTTCTCTTCTCTTCTCTTCTCTTCTCTTCTCTTTTTCTCTTCTCTTCTCTTCTCTTCTCTTCTCTTCTCTTCTCTTCTCTTCTCTTCTCTTCTCTTCTCTTCTCTTCTCTTCTCTTCTCTTCTCTTCTCTTCTCTTCTCTTCTCTTCTCTTCTCTTCTCTTCTCTTCTCTTCTCTTCTCTTCTCTTCTCTTTCTTTTCTCTTTCTTTTTCTTTTTCTTCTTCTTTTAATAAATCTCATGTACCTTATTCCAGTCCTGGAGTTCAGTCCATAGAATCCCAGATTGTTTGGGGCTGGATGAGACCTTAAATCCCCACCATGGCAGGGACACCTCCCACCATCCCAGGCTGCTCCAGCCTGGCCTGGGACATTCCAGGGATCTCAGCTGCTCTGGGAATTCCAGCCCAGGCAGGAATTCCCAATTCCCAATCTCCCATCCATGGCTGCCCTCTGGCAGGGGGAGCCATTCCCTGTGTCCTGTCCCTCTGTCCCTTCTCCAAAGTCAGCTCAGGGGCACAGGCACGGCCAGGATGGAAACACAACGAGCTGTAATTGCATTTTGCATCCAAATTAAAAAATCCAATTAAATCCAATGCCTTTAAACACGGTTAATGAATAGAAAACTTCCTCAGGAACTCAGCCTGGGGGAGAGGAGCTTGGAGGTGACCTGGGTGTGACCTGGAAGGGCCTGGAGGGGCTCCAGGAGAGCTGGAGAGGGACTGGGGACAAGGGACAGAGGGACAGGACACAGGGAATGGCTTCCACTGCCAGAGGGCAGCCATGGATGGGAGATTGGGAATTGGGAATTCCTGCCTGGGCTGGAATTCCCAGAGCAGCTGAGATCCCTGGAATGTCCCAGGCCAGGCTGGAGCACCCTGGGATGGTGGAAGGTGCCTAAACACAAATCTGGAATATTTATCTTCTACACAACAAAATTCCCAAGCCCTGGGATATTTTCTGAGCTGCTTGATGTTATTTTCATGCTGGTTCAGAGATGCAGGGAAAAGCAGACAAAACCAATTTACAATTAAAATGTGATGAATTCCAGTAATTTTTCCTCACTTCTCCTTCTGTTTAACTCCCACCTGATAGAAATCAGCAATTTGGGTTCCCATATTGGAATCCTGATATTTGTGTTTTATTTTCTAACCCCGCAGGGATTGAGGTATTTAAGATTTTTTATTGGATTCAGTGAAAACAGGATTGCTCTTCTATCTGATTTCAGGAGTTTCTCTTCCCTATAAAAACGCTGCAGTTGTAATTCCATGCCAGACATTTGCAGCCAGGAGTAATTTCCAAAATTAATTTCACCAAGGATACAAAAGGGTTTGGACAGACAGACAAAGGTTAAAATTGCTGCTGTGTTATTATACATTTAAATTTTTTATATTTTAGCATTGCTTAGAATTTAGTTGCAGATTTAATGACTAAAAAATTGCAGAAGGAATTATTAAAGGAGATTTTATCTTTCCAAATAATACAAACCCACTTTTCCTGCTGTATTTTTCCTAGGAAAATCAAGTCTTTAGTCATGTGTGAAATTTTATTTGTCTCAATTTCCTTCACAGAAATCATGAGGAGAAAAAAAATTACTTTGAGAAACATAAACCAGGATTAAATAGTGGAGGAACATTTCCTGTAAGAAAAGCAGGATTTTAAGGAATTATTTATCCATGGAAGCCTGGAAATGTTCTCTTAGAAACCCAGCAGCAGCAGGTGTTTGTGGCACTGACAGCCCCTATTAAAAATGTATAAAAATACATCATGATGGGTCTAAAAATGCTTTTTATTCCAGCAGGTGCTGTCTGTGGGAGAGCTCAGCAGGTTCTGTGCTCGTTGTGCTCAAACCAGGCCTGTCCCCTTCCTCCTCCAGCTGTTGGTGTCCAAACACCAGGAAAACAAATTCCTGCTCTGCTTTCATGACTCTTCAGCATCAGGATTTGTGGAATTTCAAAGGAATGCATGTGAAAGTCAAGGTGAGCTACAGAGCCTGGTTTAGCTGTTGGAATAATTCAATAAAATGGGGATTGCAGCAGCTCAGCTGGGATGGAGCTGGAATTTCTGCTCCTGGGATGGAGCTGGAATTTCTGCTCCTGGGATGGAGCTGGAATTTCTGCTCCTGGGATGGAGCTGGAATTTCTGCTCCTGGGATGGAGCTGGAATTTCTGCTCCTGAGATGGAGCTGGAATTTCTGGTCCTGGGATGGAGCTGGAATTTCTGCTCCTGGGATGGAGCTGGAATTTCTGCTCCTGGGATGGAGCTGGAATTTCTGCTCCTGGGATGGAGCTGGAATTTCTGCTCCTGGGATGGAGCTGGAATTTCTGCTCCTGAGATGGAGCTGGAATTTCTGCTCCTGGGATGGAGCTGGAATTTCTGGTCCTGGGATGGAGCTGGAATTTCTGCTCCTGGGATGGAGCTGGAATTTCTGCTCCTGAGATGGAGCTGGAATTTCTGGTCCTGGGATGGAGCTGGAATTTCTGCTCCTGGAATGGAGCTGGAATTTCTGCTCCTGGGATGGAGCTGGAATTTCTGATCCTGGGATGGAGCTGGAATTTCTGCTCCTGGAATGGAGCTGGAATTTCTGCTCCTGGGATGGAGCTGGAATTTCTCCTTCTGGGATGGAGCTGGAATTTCTGATCCTGGGATGGAGCTGGAATTTCCCTTCCTGGGATGGAGCTGGAATTTCTGGTCCTGGGATGGAGCTGGAATTTCTGCTCCTGAGATGGAGCTGGAATTTCTGGTCCTGGGATGGAGCTGGAATTTCTGCTCCTGGGATGGAGCTGGAATTTCTCCACCTGGGATGGAGCTGGAATTTCTGCTCCTGGGATGGAGCTGGAATTTCTCCACCTGGGATGGAGCTGGAATTTCTGCTCCTGGAATGGAGCTGGAATTTCTCCACCTGGGATGGAGCTGGAATTTCTCCTTCTGTGCCAGGGTTGGGAGGGGGATTCCAGCTCTGCACGACATCTTTCCATCTGCATGTCTGGAAGGGCAAAGTTGGAGCTTTCCAACAGAGAATCCCAGGATTCCTGAGGCTGGAGAAGCATTCCAAGGTCATGGAGTCCCAGCAGTGCCTGATCCCATCCTGTCCCCAGAGCCCTGAGTGCCACCCCCAGGAATTCCTGGGACACCTCCAGGGATGGGCACTCCAAACCTCCCTGTGCACTTCCAACCCCTGAGCCCCCTTTCCATGGGGAAATTCCTGCTGCTGTCCCACCTGAGCCTCCCCTGGCCCAGCCTGAGGCCATTCCCTCTCCTCCTGTCCCTGTGCCCTGGGAGCAGAGCCCAAATCCCCCCCGGCTGTGCCCTCCTGGCAGGGAATTGCAGAGAGGGAAAAGATCCCTCGGGATCCTCCTTTTCTCCAGGCTGAGCCCCTTCCCAGCTCCCTCAGGAATTCTCCAGCCCCTTCCCAGCTCCCTCAGGAATTCTCCAGCCCCTTCCCAGCTCCCTCAGGAATTCTCCAGCCCCTTCCCAGCTCCCTCAGGAATTCTCCAACCCTTCCCAGCTCCCTCAGGAATTCTCCAGCCCTTTCCCAGCCCCTTTCCCTTCCCTGGCCACGCTCCAGCCCCTCAGTGTCCCTCTTGTCCCGAAGGTCCCAGAACTGGACACAGCCCTGGAGGAACCTCCCAAGGGTCAGATCCTGACCTGTGCTGGATGGACAAACCCCTCCCTGACCCAGACCTCCACCTTTTCCAGGATCAGGATCAGATTTTCCCTGGAACTTTCCGATTTCTCTCACCACTGGCTGGGAGCACAGGGCAGGGACAGAGGCTGGGATCCAATTCCGTGGCACTGAGGGAGTGTTGAGAGTTGTCACAGTTGTGCTCAGGTGGCCTCATCCCTTCTCCTTCTTTTTCTCTCCCGTGTGGATTGAAACCTGACCTCCCAGCCCTCATCATTCCCTGCAGCTTCATCCCCCTGGATGGCTCCCAAAAATCCTCACCCTGTGGAGTTAATTCCAGTGTGTGAGTCCCAGAGCACGCCCAGCATCCACAGGGGATTTTTTATTTTTTATTTTTTTACAAGTTTATTTTTAGCTTTCCCAAATAATTCCCAGATTTGGATTAAATTTCCCTCCGTGGAGCAATTTCAGGCCGTTGGTTTGTGCTCAACGTCTGTCGCTGCCACCGGTGACCTACAAAAAATGATATCCCAAGGATGAATTATTCAGCTGCTCTCACACTCTGGAGATCCAGGAGAGCCTCTGGAAATCCACCCTGAGCCTTTGATCCCATCCTTCCTCCCCTTCTGGCACTTGGCCTCAGCTGCCTTTGGGGAAAGGGGGAGTGAAACCACGGGGAGTGAAATGGTGATGGAAGGGATGAAGGTCAGGGAAAACAGCATGGAATGGTTCAGCTGGAAAAGTTCTCTGAGGTCACTGAGTCCAACCATTCCCAGCCATTTCCCGTGTCCCCAAGTGCCACATCCACTCTGAAATCCCTGCAGGGATGGGGACTCCACCTGAGCACCTTTTCCATGAGGGAATTGTCCCAAAATCCCCCCTGAGCTCCCCTGGCCCAGCCTGAGGCCGTTCCCTCTCCTCCTGTCCCTGTGCCCTGGGAGCAGAGCCCAAATCCCCCCCGGCTGTGCCCTCCTGGCAGGGAATTGCAGAGAGGGAAAAGATCCCTCGGGATCCTCCTTTTCTCCAGGCTGAGCCCCTTCTCAGTTCCCTCAGGAATTCTCCAGCCCCTTCCCAGCTCCCTCAGGAATTCTCCAGCCCCTTCCCAGCTCCCTCAGGAATTCTCCAGCCCCTTCCCAGCTCCCTCAGGAATTCTCCAGCCCCTTCCCAGCTTCCCAACTCCCCTCCCTCCTCAGCAGGGGAACCTTTGGCTTTTGGGAGAAAATAAATGGAATTGGTGTAGTTGGTGCAATGATCCAAGGGCTGGAGCCAAACTGGGAGAGCTGGGAATATTCCCCTGGAGAAGGGAAGGATCCAGGGAGAGCTTCCAGAACATTCCAGGGCCTGAAGGGGCTCCAGGAGAGCTGGAGAGGGACTGGGGACAAGGGACAGAGGGACAGGACACAGGGAATGGCTTCCACTGCCAGAGGGCAGCCATGGATGGGAGATTGGGAATTGGGAATTCCTGCCTGGGCTGGAATTCCCAGAGCAGCTGAGATCCCTGGAAATGTCCCAGGCCAGGCTGGAGCACCCTGGGACAGTGGGAGATGTTGGGGATGGACGTGGATGAGCTTTGAGGTCCCTTCCCATCACAAAATCCGGGATTCTGGGATGATTCAAGGAACTAATGAGCAAAAAGCAGCCAAAAAACCCCATTAAAATCCTTCATCCTTATCTCTTTAATGCCTGAGCTGCATTGTCAGGCTGAAATGACTGAAAATCTCTTTTCCTCACCAGTTCAAACTCAATTTGCAGAATCTTTTGTGCTTTTGGTCTAAATAAATAGAAACTTCTCTTGTTCTGGCCTTTCATCTGCATGAATTAGCATAATTAATGTGCAAAGTGATTCATGGGGGCCACAGGATTTCAGAAATCCGAGTCCTGATGTTTTACACCAGCCTGGTTTTGTGTTGGAATTATTTGTGTGGAATGAGGGATGTCCTGGGAGCTGCTCCTCACTGGGAATATCTCCCTGGGAATGAGGTGGGATTAATGGGCCTGGGGTCTGATGGGTTTGAAAAACCCAGGTGGAAGAGAAAAAAAATCAAGGGATGGAGTTTCCAGTTTTTTTGGGAAATAATAAAGGGAAATGTTTGGGGTTGTTTCTCTTTGGTTCCCACAAAAAAAATTCCCTTTTTTTGCCAAGTGCATCCATGGGTTCAGGGTTGTGCCTTTTCCTGCCCTCGGCCGTGGGCAGGGGATGGATCTGCTCCTCTGGAATCCAGGCAGGGATGCAGAGTGAGGCTGGTTCCGAAATTAGGAAGTGCCAATATCCCAGGAAAATCAATGGATTCTCTGCTCCCACAGCACCACAGAGACACAAGGATCACAAATCCTGAAATATTTCCCCGGTTTGCAGTGCCTGGAACTTCCCAAAGGTCACTGAGGCACAAAATCCTAAAATCACGGAATGGTTTGGGTGGGAAGGGACCGTGGAGATTCCCGAATCCCCCCCACCATCCCAGGCTGCTCCAGGGATCTCTGGGAATTCCAGCCCAGCCAGGAATTCCCAATTCCCAACATCCCACCTCACCCTGCTCTAGCACAGCGTGAGCAAAGCCCAGCCCCTCTGAGCTCGGATTTACAAAGCCCGGCTCAATTTTCCCGCAGCTCAGCTCTGCTGGTGCCCAGAAATTCGGGAGATTGATCAGGAAAAGCCTCATCAAGCAGGGTCTGGATGCCTCATTTCCATCAGGAGTCATCCCTGCAGCTAATTGAGGGATCGTAATTCCAGGCCTTGATTGCTCTCGGCAGGGATGAGCCGTGATGAACGCCAGGAGAGTCATCCCTCACAATCCGCTCCTGGAAAAACATCCCGGCCGACATCCCAGCCCTCCCGCAGGATTGGTGGGCACAGCATTGAAGGAAATCGGCAGAGGAGCTCTCTGAAAATGTGGGATTTTGGGATTGTCAGCCTGGAGAGGAGAAAATTCAGTTGTGAAATGGAAAAATTGTGAAAATCAGAAATTGTGAGCATCCAGGACCTGGGGGGAGCCTGCAGGAAAAAAGGAGAGAGATTTTGGGATAAGGGACAGAGGGACAGGACACAGGGAATGGCTCCCACTGCCAGAGGGCAGCCATGGATGGGAGATTGGGAATTGGGAATTCCTGGCTGGGCTGGAATTCCCAGAGCAGCTGAGATCCCTGGAATGTCCCAGACCAGGCTCGAGAACCCTGGGATAGCGGGAAGTGTCCCAACCCATGGAATGGGTGGAATAAACGGGATTTAGGATCCCTTCCCACCCAAACCATCCAGGGATTCTGCAATTCCACGGAAAGGACATGAAATGATTTATGGATTTATATCCTGACCCCAAACTCTCATTTCAGCAGCAAAGAGCAAAGTGTTTGTTATTGACTCCATTTTTATTCCTCCTTTCTGCCACCCTAAATGGAACGAATAAACCTGGAGAGCTTCCCTTGGCATCTGGAAATTCCTGAATAATTCACGGCTGCTGCCCTGAGTGACGGCTTCAATATCGACCTGGGATATTCCATGGGCAGCCCGAGGGGAAGGAGCAGCTCCCGGAGATCCTGGAGGGAAATTTGGGATGCAGGGATGAGGATCAGAGGGGAGCAGGGCACCCATCCCTGCTGGGGGTCAGGAGATGCTCCCGGAGATCCTGGGAAGGAAATTTGGGATGCAGGGATGAGGATCAGAGGGGAGCAGGGAACTGATCCCAGCTCGGAGCCAGGAGATGCTCCCAGAGATCCTGGGATGGAAATTTGGGATGTGGGGATGACGATCATTCAATATCAACCTGCGATATTCCATGGGCAGCCCAGGGGAAGGAGCAGCTCCCGGAGATCCTGGAGGGAAATTTGGGATGCAGGGATGAGGATCAGAGGGGAGCAGGGCACCCATCCCTGCCCGGAGCCAGGAGATGCTCCCGGAGATCCTGGAGGGAAATTTGGGATGCAGGGATGAGGATCAGTGTCCATATTAACCCTTCAGGACAGGGCACCCATCCCTGCCCAGAGCCAGGAGATGCTCCCGGAGATCCTGGGATGGAAATTTGGGATGCAGGGATGAGGAAATATTGGATATTTATTGGATTTATTATATATTTATTGATGTTTATTGGATTTATTGTATATTTATTGACGTTTATTGGACATTTATTGGATTTATTATCTATTTATTGACGGTTATTGGACATTTATTGGATTTATTATATATTTATTGATGGTTATTGGATATTATTGGATTTATTATATGTTTATTGGATATTTATTGGATTTATTATATATTTATTGGATTTATTGACATTTATTGGATATTTATTGGATTTATCATATATTTATTGATGTTTATTGGACATTTATTGGATTTATTATCTATTTATTGGATATTTATTGGATTTTTTATCTATTTATTGATGTTTATTGGGCATTAATTGGATTTATTATATGTTTATTGATGTTTATTGGACATTTATTGGATATATTATATATTTATTGGATATTTATGTGATTTATTATATATTTATTGACGTTTATTGGATATTTATGTGATTTATTATATATTTATTGATGTTTATGGATATTTATTGGATTTATTATATATTTATTGATGTTTATTGGTATTTATTTGATATATTATATATTTATTCATGTTTATTGGACATTTATTTGATTTATTATATATTTATTGGATATTTATGTGATTTATTATATATTTATTGATGTTTATGGATATTTATTGGATTTATTATCTATTTATTGATGTTTATTGGACATTTATTGGATTTATTGATGTTTATTGGGTATTTATTTGATTTATTATATATTTATTGACATTTATTGATATTTACTGGATTTATTGTATATTTATTGATGTTTATTGGACATTTATTGGATTTATTATCTATTTATTGATGTTTATTGGACATTTATTGGATTTATTGATGTTTATAGATATTTATGTGATTTATTATATATTTATTCATGTTTATTGGTATTTATTTGATATATTATATATTTATTGATGTTTATTGGACATTTATTGGATTTATTATAAATTTATTGATGTTCATTGGGTATTTATTGGATTTATTATATATTCATTGATACTTATTGGACATTTATTGGATTTATTATCTATTTATTGATGTTTATTGGACATTTATTGGGTGTTTATTGATATTTATTGGATATTTATGGACATTAATTGGAAATTAATCTTTTGGAGCACACAGTGGATTGGAAATGAGGTCTGAGGAATTCAGGATGGGAAGGAACCACCAAGAGAGGTTTGGTTTTGGGGTTTTTATGGGATAAATGTGTGCCAGCCCCCAAATCTTTGGGATATCCCCAGTTTATTCCACACTGATCCCAGGAATTCTGACCGGGCTGTTTTTTGGGATCTCCCATGAGTTTTAATTAGTTTCTCTCCATGATATTTATGAGTTGCTCCATAGTTTCCATGGAGGATTTTTCCCCGCTCCTTGCAGCACTTTAAAGGTTGATTCCCGGTAATTAATGAGGATTAATTGGAATGCAGATGGGAGCCATTAGGGATGGATCTCTCCGTGCTGGGATTTCGCTGTTATCACACAATGAAATTCCCATTTTTATTTCTCCCCTCTCACACCGCAGCCCTGCAGAGGTGGGGAGCGAGGTTTGATATTCCAAAAGATAAAACTGGGATTAATTCCAGGCTGGGGTGTCCTCATGGAAAGGTTCACTGGGAGCTATGGAATTATTCTTGGGAATATCACAAATCTGGCACAGGAAATTGAGGATTTATATCTGAGCGTGCTGCCAGTGCACAGGAATGTTTGAATGAGGGCACGGCCAAATCCCTGGGATATTCCAGGGTTTGTTGGGTGATGATTGAACTAATCCTGATTCCATGAGTTCCCTGGATTTACTCTGTTGGATCAATGCAGGATTTGGTAAAATTCCAGACTGGTTTGGGGTGGGATGGATCTTAAATCCCATTTAATCCCCAGGGATGCTTTTTACTGTTCCAGGATATTCCAGCCTGGCCGTGGACACTTCCAGGGATGCAGGGGCAGCCCCAGCTGCTCTGGGAATTCCAGCCCAGGCAGGAATTCCCAATTCCCAATCTCCCATCCATGGCTGCCCTCTAGCAGTGGAAGCCATTCCCTGTGTCCTGTCCCTCTGTCCCTTGTCCCCAGTCCCTCTCCAGCTCTCCTGGAGCCCCTTCAGGCCCTGGAATGTTCTGGAATCTCTCCCTGGATCCTTCCCTGAACATTTCCCTGCATTCCTGAAAACATCCCAGCCTGTCCTGGCTGTTATTTTTTCCCATTATCTCCCAGGACGATGAATCCCTGACATTTCTCCTTGTTCCCCTGCTGGAACACAAAACTTCAAAAATCCAGGGATGGAAGAGAGGGAACAACGTGAGCAGGAGGAGGTGGGAAAGGATCTCTGGGAGGTTTGTGCTCACAGGGAAAGGCAAAATTGGGATTTAAATGAAGGTCAGGGAAGAGATTTTGGTGATTTCAGTGACTTCCTGGATTTAAATTCATATTTTTTCCACGTGGGGATGAAATTTGGGATGATTTGCTGTTGGTGGCTCAGCAAAATGGAGGTTGGACCCTGAGTGCCAAAAATCCCTGGATTTGGCTGATTGCCTCAGGAAAGGAGGAGAGGGGGCACAAAAGGCACAATCCATGGGGAATTCCAGGCCCAGGACAAGGAAGGAGAGCTGGGAATGGAATTATTCCTAAATCTCCTCTCCAAACATCCGTGGCAGCCCCAAGGGAAGCGTAGGAGGTTTTGTTCAGTCACAAAACACAACAAAAAATGATGGAATTGTGCAAAATCAATGAGAGTTAAAAAAAAATCCATCCCTGAGGGTGAATCCTTTTCCTTCAAACCTGGATATTCCAAATCCCTGAAGATTCCAGGCTCCCTGAGCTGTCCCAAGTTGTCATTTCTGTCTCTGGTGCCTTCACCTGCTCTGAATCCCGGGATTATCTCCCACCTGCTGGGAATTGAATCGTTGGGAGATTTGAATTCCAAAGTTTCAGCTCCACTGAATCCCATCTGTGCTGTCACTCACACCCTTAATTAGCTCCTAATTAAAATTTCTCTGAGTTTTCAGTGTCCAGAGCCTTTTCCTGTGTGAATTCTGAGCCTGGATGGCTCAGTTGAGGGGTGGGGTTGGATTTGGGGGTCTTGGGGGTTTTTTCCAGCTTTGACCCCATGAAAATGAAAGGTTTGGGATTCCTTTTTAGCAGCGGGCTCTGTTTGGAGTGGCAAGGTTGGAGTGGGGACTTTTCCTTCTGTCTGCCCAGGAAAATTCAATTCCAGGAGAGGTAAAATGAGGCTCTGGGGTTATCCCAGAGAAACTCAGCCAGTCCTTAACCCTGCCCATGGGGAATGGGGTTATTTAGGCAGGAATGGCCAAAATATTCCAAGATATTCCACAATCCAGGTGCAAGAAGGAGGATTTGACTATTCTGAGCCTCAGGTCAGTTAAAGGATTTGTCCCTTTCACCTCCTCTGCTGCTTCCTGCAGGAGCTGGAAAAACTGGAGGAATTGAGGCAGGAAAATTGTCTTTTCTTCCTCAAAATTTGTCTCCAGAGGGAGATCTCCAAATGTTTCCGACACCAGGAATGAGGAGAGACAAATCTGTCCTGGCCGGGATGAAATGAATTTGGGATTTGGTGGAGTGGCCAAGCAGGGTCAGATCCTCTGCCACAACATCCTGAGCCTCCTTCCCTGGGATATCCTGGAGGGAAAATGTGGGAATGAGGTGGGATGGATGGAGATGGGAGATCTTTGGGGTCAGGGGTAGGTTTGGAGTGTGGGGTTTAATGCACAGGGTGTGGGTGAAGGGAACTGCCAGGCACAGCTCAGAGCAGAGAGAGAAGAGGAAGAGGAGAAAGGAGAGAGTGAAGAGGAAGACGACAAAGTTCCCATTCCAATCCATTAAATCTTCTGCACTGAATATTCTGATTTACACCAACCAATGCAGCACAGGATACAAACCCTACAGCATTTACACACAGCCCATAAGAATCATCACATTAGGGGATTTTATGGGATCACAGAATCCCATTCCATAGGCAGGGAATCCCACCCTGTGTTATATTTCAAACCCTAAAAACCACAAACTCTACAACATTTACACACAGCCTATTAAAATCATTACCACACTGTTACATTTTAAACCCTAAAACCTACAAACCCTACAGCATTTACACACAGCCTGTAAGAATCATTACATTCCCATCCTGTGTTATATTTTAAACCCTAAAAACTACAAACCCTACAGCATTTACACACAGCCCATAAGAATCATTACATTCCCATCCTGTGTTATATTTTAAACCCTAAAACTACAAACCCTACAGCATTTACACACAGCCCATAAGAATCATTACATTTCCATCCTGTGTTATATTTTAAACCCTAAAAACGACTCTTGGGACCCCTCCTGCCCAGCCAGCAGGGTCTGCTCTGACCCTTGGGCTCTTGGTAAGGAGAAGGGCATTGTTTAATTAATTAATTTAATTGTTTAATTAATTTAATTGTTTAACCTTCAGCCTTATTGTTTTCCAGTTGTTCAGTGACTAAAGCTCGGCATCTCAGACATCCAAACTTGTTTTTAATTCTGTTTCACTTACAGGTTTTATATTCTCTAAAAATAATCAGTCATATTTATAAAGTTTTCCTGTTTTATCCTTCCCAACAAAAAAGCTTTAATGGGAAGAGCAGGGATGGTTTTGTTATCCCACAGATCCCCCTCAGTCTCTGTTCCCAGCAGGGGCATCTTGGCTGCTGCTGTTAAATAAAAGATGCTCCGGAATTATCGGAGGCAGGCTTGGCTGGAGGGGGTGGCAAAGCCATCAGTTTTCCTTGGAAAAGATGGATGGGAAGGTTTTAAGGAGCTGTGGCTGCATCCTGGGATATTTGCAGCTGCTGCAATCATTCCTGGGAGGTGATGAGGGAAGTGACAGCAGGGCTGAGGTTTGGGTTGGGAGGAGGCCAAAAATAAAAAAAGGAGAAAATTGGGCTGCAGGCATCGAATCCATCACTGGGGATGAGGGGAAGGCAGAGCAGCGTGGAGCAGCAGGAGAAATCCTTGCTCCCATAAAAATGGGGAATCATTGCAGGGCTGGTCACACCCTCTGAAATCCCTGTGTGGAATGTCACGTTCCTATCTGTGAAATGTGGGGCTGTGTTTGGTGTCAGGTACAAAAAATGGCTTTTGTAGTCATGGTTGTGAAATGTGTGGAAAAGTTCATAGGATAATCATAAAAACATTTGTTTAATGAATGAAACTGGGGAAGCATGAAAAGGGGCTTTGGAATTAATATTTTACTTGTTTATATGTGAACCATTGGAATCTACAAGGTTTTTGCAAGATAAGTTTTAGGTTTTTTCAATGATGAGTTTTATGGTTTTTTAACATGTGGGATAGAGGGATGTAGAAATATTATTGTTATTTGCTTTAGAAATAAGATTATTTAAACTGCTTTGTAGTGAGAAGGTTTGAACTATAGTTTAGCATATATAGAGAGAAAGAATTGTAATCACCCAAATAGAAGGAAGTGAGATATTCCAAACTAAAATTAATGATCCTGGAAAAACAAGAGGTAAACCATCACCTGGAGCTGGACCTCACCAACAAAACTGATTTATTGTCCTAAAAAGGAAGACTGAATCTCTCATCTTTGGTGTTTTTCTTCAGAAAAAGGAAATCTGGATGCCACCACCACTAATTTATGTCCTGGGAACCTCATCATCACAAGATGTTATTTCTGACCTCACTGATTTCATACCTTTTGAAGTATAGAAAATTTAACATCACCAATAGAAATTGATCACAATGGGTATAGAAATTAGATTTCAAAAATAGAAATTAAGAGGAAACTAGAAAAAAAGGTTGCTGAGAAGTGATTATGGAAAACCTCAATAAATCCCAGCAGAAAATCAACAGTCGGAGGGGAAACCCCCACTGTACCCAGCGCTGTTTGCTCACAATTTACCATTCTGTATTAATTAATAAATTGATTGCTGCTTGATAGATTGGCCGAGTCAAGCTCTTTATTTATAACATATCCAACAATTCCCGTTCTTTTTCCACAAATCCTGGAAATCCCCCAATCCCTGGTTTGGGGGAAATGAAGGAAGGGATTTCCCAGCTCCTTGGGCCACATTCCCGCTCCCATTCCTCCCATTCCATGGGTGCTCCTCACCCAGCACAAAACCCACAGAAAAAGAAAAGAAATGACTTTTTTTTGTTTTGTTTTCTCCCACCTGGAAAAAGTTTTAGTGGAAGAAACGGAGCATAAAAAAATCCCTCAGCAGGTGGCAATGGTGAAATGAGACAAAACACAAAATAACCTCCGAGCTGCCGCTTGTTTTCCCTTTTATTTTTTTTCCCTTTTCATTCCCAGGAGGGGAAAATGATTCACGAGGTAATTTGGGATGGATGCTTGGAGCCTCGGCGGTGTCAATTTTCCAGGGCTGGAAGGATGAGGATCTGAATCCACCCCCTCAGCGGGGAGCCAGCAGCTCTTACCCGGAGATTTTTTATTTTAATGAGAGCATGGAAGTCAGCCCAGACGAGCTGGAATCAGAATTCCCAAAAGATTTTCCCTCTAAACCCCGCTCAGGAGCTGGAAAAATCTGGGTGGGGGTGATCAGGAAATTCCTGCTCAGAATTTGGGAATAGGGTGGGAAAGAAGCAATGGGAGCTGTTGGGAATTTGATAATTAAATAAATCTTGGAATTTTTAGTGGCCAGCATCCTTTTCCTGATTTTCCTGCTGGCTGTTTCCCTTTGGGATTTGTTTTCCCCTCTCCTTGAGGAGCCCTGGGAGCAGGTGAGGGGATGAGATTCCTCCTCTCCCAACAAAAACTCCCAGGATGGAATAAAAATGTTGGGAATTGATCCCAAAACTTAATCCCAAAAATTCAGGCTCTGCCTGGTGTCCTTTGGATTTGAGGCTGAATTTTGTGGGCTGACAGAATCCTGATGGATTTTTCCTGCTGGAGTTCCAGGAATGTTTGGGATGGGATTGCTGGGATGTTCTGTGCAGTTGGAAAATGATCCTGATGGATCCTTCCAGCTCAGGATATTCCATGATTTTAGAATTTGGGTGATTTGGGATGATTTCTTTAGGAAATCCTGGAATTAAAGCCTGTAAGGGAGCTGTTATTAGTGAGAAATTGTTGTTTTTATCCTCCTGGTGCTGCTCAAAACCCGGATTATAACAAAAATTGGGAATAATTGGTCTGAGTTAAACCATCCTTGGTGGAACTTTTCCACCTGGAAATTCCCAGGGATAAACAGACCATGGAAACAAAGGATTCTTCCCAACTTTCCTGAGTGCAGCTTCCTCTGCAAAAAACCTGGAGGGAATGGGAATTCTGCAATTCCCTCTGCCTGCTCCTGCAATTCTCAGGAATTCTTTTGGCACTTTTTGGGAGCAATAAATCAGGATTTGAATCCCAGGAACAATAAACAGGGACAGGAGCAGCCTGGTGGGATGGCAGAGCTGCCACAGGAATTCTGGCTGGGATTGGGATTTATTGGGATTTTTATTGGATATAAAACCACAGGGCAGGAAAGTTTTTGGGAAATCCCACCTGGGTATGGGCAGGGAGAATTTGATGGAACATTCCAGAAATAATGATGGATTTTGTGTCCATGCACTCAGAGAAGCCTTTCCCACCCCAGCTGCATTTATCCCAATTTTTCACTTCCATCCTCTCCAATGACAGGAAGATTCCCAAATTAATTGGATCCTTCAGCAGCTTTTTTGGGTGGTTTTTTTTCCAGAAAATAAAAGGAAAAAAGGCAAATTGATCTCCCCCCGTTGCCCTGAAGATGCAAAGCTCTGAAATGAATCCGAGGTGGAATTTATTTTATGACAAAACCGCAGATGAAAAACAAATAGCAGGAATAAGCCATGAATTTTTCATTGGGACTGGGAGAGCGGTGGAATATTCTGGATAAATCCCCTGGCACAGCTCAGCCTGGGGGGCTGGAACATTCCCAATTCCCAGGGATTGGTGATGATTCCTGGGAGAGCTGCAGGAATTCTGTGTCCTGGATGCAAAGAATTCCAGCCCTCAGAATTCCAAACCTAAATCCAGGTTTTTGTGCCAAGACCAGGCAGGATGGGCTTTGGAGCAGCCTGGGGTTGTGGAATTTTGAGCTTGGATGTCCCAACCATTCCACAATTCCATGATCAATAACTCCCCCATCCCTCCCTCTCTAATTAAAAGGAATCCTAAATAAAACCCTGGGAATGCTGGTGAGTTCAGGGATCTTTAATTCTGTAATTAAATGTCTGTTTGGCTGAGATAACTGTAATTAATCCAATTAATATTCGGGAATAGAATCTTTGCAGAGATAAGAAAATTTAAATGTAAGAGAAGGTTTTATTCCACTGAGGGAGGGGGAGTTCCTGGAGTGGAATTCCCAGAGAAGCTGTGGCTGCTCCTGGATCCCTGGAAGTGTCCAAGGCCAGGCTGGAGCACTGGGATGGTGGGAGGGGTTGGAATTGATGATCAGAATTTTTTCACTCCCACAAACCCCAGCAGAATTCCAGAATTCCCATTCCCTCCAGGTTTTTTGCAGAGGAAGCTGCACTCAGGAAAGCTGGGAAGAATCCTTTGTTTCCATGGTCTGTTCATCCCTGGGAATTTCCAGGTGGAAAAGTTCCACCAAGGATGGTTTAACTGAGACCAATTATTCCCAATTTCTGTAATAATCCAGGTTTTGTGCAGCACCAGGAGCACAAACCCAACAATTTCTCATTAATAACAACTCAATTTAGGAGCATTTTTCTGCTCCTAATCCCAGATTTTTATTCCCAAGTGTCTGAGGACACGGAGGGAGGGATGGGGCAGCTTCCAGGGTTAAGCTGCACCTGAGCTCTGGGGCTCAGACTCTGCTCCCCCTGGACATCGTGCTGGCTCTGATCTCTCAGAATCCCCTGGAAAAATGAAATTTTTGGGCTTGGATGGGGCAGGGAGCTCTGGGTTCCCAGTGCTGGGTGTGGAGGGGGATTTGGGATCCCTCAAAATCTGCTCTGGGATAATTTCTGTTTTTCCCTGAGTGTTTAAAGCTGTCCTGGGTGGCAGCAGCTGTGCCAGGAACCACAGGAGGTGTTTCCCAAAGGTGAAGGATGAAGGGAACGATGCCAGGGAGATGTTTGAAAACTCAGGAATGGCAGGAAAGCTGAAGGCCCTGAGCTGCTGCCCAGCCCCTCTGCGAGTGCCCAGCCAGGCTCTCAAATCAGCATTTCCCAGCTCCAATTTGTGTCCAAAATGCAGCTCTGCTCCCTCCTGGAATTCTTATCCTGGGATAAAGCTGCCCCTCAGCTCCTGGGATTTGTGGGAGAGTCTGAGCACTCAGCAGGAGGCTGCACAGGAATTTATGTGGGGCTGCAAAGCTGGCACAGCTCCAGGCTGGGGGTTCATCCCTGCCCTCCTTTCCTGCCTTTCCTGACATTTGGGAATGCTCTGGTGCCTTGGGAAGGCTGAGCTGGAACAGAGACTGGGCAGAGCTGGAGAATAAAGCAGAGATTTATTGAAAGGCCTTTAGGGTAAACCTTGGGCAGGACAGGGCCTGGCCAGGGCTACACCCAAGGTGGGCCCGAAATGGACACAAAATGGTCACAAAATGGACACAAAATGGGCACAAAATGGGCACAAAGTGGGCACAAAATGGACAAAAATGGACAAAAAATTGACCCAATTAAAAAGCAGCAATGCAAGGAGATGGGGATGCCTTGGGAACGCTGAGCTGGAGCAAAGACTGGGCAGAGCTGGAGAATAAAGCAGAGATTTATTGAAAGGGCTTTAGGGTACAGCTTGGGCAGGACAGGGCCTGGCCAGGGCTACACCCAAGGTGGACCCAAAATGGGCACAAAACGGGCACAAAATGGGCACAAAATGGACACAAAATGGGCACAAAATGGACACAAAATGGACACAAAATGGACACAAAATGGACACAAAATGGGCACAAAATGGTCACAAAATGGGCACAAAATGGACACAAAATGGACACAAAATGGGCACAAAATGGACACAAAATGGACACAAAATGGTCACAAAATGGACACAAAATGGGCACAAAATGGGCACAAAATGGGCACAAAATGGACACAAAATGGTCACAAAATGGACACAAAATGGGCACAAAATGGGCACAAAATGGTCACAAAACGGTCACAAAATGGTCACAAAATGGACACAAAATGGACACAAAATGGCTGCCCGGTCACGAGGTCTCACACTTTTATCAGTTTTGGTCCATTTGCACCTTGGGGTTGAATTGTCCCATCCCAGCTCCAGGCTGTGAGCTCCCATCCTTCTTGTTCCTCCCTCCAGCCACCCTTGTTTGTGCTGTTGGGCTGAAAGTTGTCCTTGGTGTGCAGCAGGACAAGGATTTGTTTTGTGTCCCTGCTGTGTGCAGAGAGCTGAGTGACCCTGACTGTGAGCTCAGAGCTGCACCCTGGGCACCACAGAACCTCAAATACTTGGAAATTAAAATTTAGGGCATCAACTTCATTCCCAAAAAGGTTCTCCAGCCCTGGGAATGGAATTCCCATCCCTGGAGGGATTTCCAGGCTGTGGGAATGTGGCACTGGGGGATTGGGGCAGTGCTGGCAGTGGTTTGGCTCCACCTTGGAGCCAGCCTTGATGATTTTATATTTGATTCCATGGATGCCATGGAATTTCATCCCTTGTCCTGGTTGCAGGCATGACAGGGAGTTTTATTCCTTGTCCTGGCTGCTGTCATGCCATGGAATTTTATTCCTTGCATGGAATTTCGTTCCTTGGCCTGGCTTATTTCACGCCATGGAATTTCATTCCTTGTCCTGGCTGCTGTCATGCCATGGAATTTCATTCCTTGTCCCTGGATGTTTTTCTCTCCCTTTTCCCTGTTTTCTCCACCTTGGTTGAGGTTTCTCCTGGCTCCAGTTTTCTCCTGGCTGCCTGGAACAGCCCTGAGGCAAACCCACTTCGCTGAGTTGTAAATGTCGAGTAATTACTGTGAAATATTCCCTGAGATGATGCTGAGTGGTTTGGAAAGGCTGAGGAAGTTCTGACAGGGAGGGAAAAAATCCCTGAGGGGTGTGGGATGGAGATTTCTGGCTTTGAAGGTGTCAGAGGAGTCAAACCAGGCTTGAATTTGGGTTTAAATATGTTTGGCTGCCCATAATTGCTGAAAGTCTGGGAAATTAATGTTCAGCAGAAGCTCGAGGAGGAGTTTGGTGACATTTCACTGCTGGCTCTGCTATTTTGGGGTGATTTGTTGGGTTTGAAGAGCTCAAGGATCACCTCAGCATTTAAACAGGGTGAACATTCCATGAGGGGAATGTTTGGGAATGCCACGAAAAGGGAAATCCCTCCAGGAAGGGAAAGGTTCCAAGGCACATGGAACAATTTGAAATAAATCCATTTTTTAGTAAGAAAAAAGTCCAATTATAATCCAGAAAACAAACCCTGGCTCTGTTTATTCCCTCCCAAAGCAATCAGGACAGAAAACTGCTTTATCACAGCACCTCCAATCCTGCCTTTTCTGCTCCAAGATGGAAATCCTGGAGTGGCAGGAATAAATCTCCATCTCAGGCCTCTCCCAGCAGGGCAATTCCAGAGGAGCTGCAGCTCTCACAGCACGCTCGGGGTTGTTGCTGCTCGGTGCAATATTGAGTGGCATTTATACATTTTTCTGTATTTCCTCAGTGATGGCAATGCTAAAGCTCCACAATAAATCAAATCCTGGGAGTGCAGTGAGAGCTGCCTGTTCTGTTGTTGGTTTTATTTCCAGGATCCTATTCCAGAGCATGTGGAGAAAAATTTATTTCAAATCCAAGCTGTGCTTGCTGTGCCTCAGTCTCGTTTTGGAGAGCTGGGAAGGGAAACGTGGATTTATCCAAAATAAATCTCTTTTTGTGCTCTGCAGAGCTCTTGGAAAACGCTCCTGGATCCGCTGTGGGTTTGGTTTTGCTGGAAGTGGGAATTCAGCTCCCAGGTGGGGAAAAAGGAGGAGTGGGGGACATTCGGCCTCAGGGCAACACCAAAAATTACTCAGGTTGGGGTAAAAGGCCAGTTCAGGCTGTGAGTTGGACTGGTCAGACTGGTGGGGTCTGGTCTGGACGTGGAGATTTGGAAATCCCAGAATCCCACAGAACTGAAATCCCATGTACTGGTATCCCTGCCATGAGGTGAAAATTGGGAATGTGGGCAGTGTTTGTGTGCAGGGAGTGCAGAGAGATTTTCCTGTCCTGGGGCCTGGATTTTCCTGGGCCACAACCCACAGGGAGAGAGAAAAATGTGGGTTTGGACTTGATGGGATTCCAGGAGAGTTGGGGTTGGAAAAGGTGGATTAAGGATTATCCCAATCTAGGGATACCTTCCACCATCCCAGGCTGCTCCAGCCTGGCCTGGGACACTGCCAGGGATCCAGGGCAGCCTCAGCTGCTCTGGGAGAACATTTGTGCCCTCCCCTGAATATTTAGGCTGTAACAATTCCCTTGGCCTGGCTTTTCCTGCTGCTCTGCCTGGAACACATGGAAAAGTCTCCTCAAGGAGAAGTTTGTGTTTCCAAGCTCTCCTGCCCTCGAGGTGTCATTTCCTCTTTAGCAGAGACAACTTCAATAAAGCAATTTTTTCTTGTTATCATCTCCTTCTCCTTCCTCTGTCTGCCCTTTGTGCCTCGCCTGACAATTTTTCAAGGATTTATTCCCACCTCTGGGAATGCTGCCAGGTCTGAGCAGCTTTTTGTGGGCAGATGCTTCACCTGTCTGTGTTTTTGGGCAGCCTCCTGCTGCTGATCCCAGATTTTCCCTGGATTGTAGAGTTAGAGTGGGAGGGAAGATATTTGGAGAGTTTTTTAAAGCACATCCTCATCCTTTCTCCACATAAACCTAAGGCTGCTGTGATTCCGGTTTTAGTCCTGGTTTAATGTCCTTTCTCCTCATAAAGCCAGGGCTGGATCTTATCCCTGAAATCTGATTTGTGCCGTGGGCTGAAAGGCAGGAAAAGCATTTTTTCCAGAGCTGATTGTGTTTTATGAGGCTGTGCAGTTGTGTAACCCTGAGTCCAATAAAGCCATGGATGAGAGATGGACACAAATCCCTTTTCCATATGAAGGCCCAGAACTGGGATACAATGAAGCAGGAATGAGGGGGGAAATGTGGGATTGAATCAAATTCCAACACCTTTGGGGCTCCACAGCTCCAGGCCCCCCAAATTTGGTGTATTTTGGGGTTTTTAGGTGCTATTGTCCCATTCCAGCTGGCATTGAGCAGGAAAAGGAATTAAGGCTCATCCCCAAAGAGCCTGAGGGCTGAAGGTGCAGGGGGATGTTGGGGTTTTGGCAAATTTCCCACCCTGAAGGAAATGAAAGTTGGGAATGTGGGCAGTGATTGTGTGCAGGGAGTGCAGAGAGGCCCTGGGGCCTGGATCTTCCTGGGCCACAAACCCACAGGGAGAGAGGAAAATCTGGGTTTGGACTTGATGGAATCCAGGGACAGCTGGGGTTGGAAAAGATGTTAAGGATTATCCCAATCCACCCATTCCATGGGCAGGGACATCCCACTGTCCCAGGGTGCTCCAGCCTGGCCTGGGACATTCCAGGGATCCAGGGGGAGCCACAGCTGCTCTGGGAATTCCAGCCCAGCCAGGAATTCCCAATTCCCAATCTCCCATCCATGGCTGCCCTCTGGCAGTGGAAGCCATTCCCTGTGTCCTGTCCCTCTGTCCCTTGTCCCCAGTCCTTCTCCAGCTCTCCTGGAGCCCCTTCAGGCCCTGCCAGGGGCTCGGAGCTCTCCTGGAGCCTTCCCTTCTCCAGGGGAACATTCCCAGCTCTCCCAGCCTGGCTGCAGCCCTGGAAGTTAAAGGGTTGTGAGGGGTTTTTCCAAAGGAGGTGAAACTCTCCTGGTGGGATATGGATACAGGTCTTGATGCCTTGGGAAGGCTGAGCTGGACCAGAGACTGGACAGAGCTGGAGAATAAAGCAGAGATTTATTGAAAGGCCTTTAGGGTACAGCTTGGGCAGGACAGGGCCTGGCCAGGGCTACACCCAAGGTGGACCCAAAATGGGCCCAAAATGGACCCAAAACGGACACAAAACGGACACAAAATGGACACAAAATGGACACAAAATGGACACAAAATGGACACAAAATGGGCACAAAATGGACCCAAAACGGACACAAAACGGACACAAAATGGACACAAAATGGACACAAAATGGACACAAAATGGACACAAAATGGGCACAAAATGGGCACAAAATGGACACAAAATGGTCACAAAATGGGCACAAAATGGGCACAAAATGGGCACAAAATGGACACAAAATGGGCACAAAATGGACACAAAATGGACACAAAATGGACACAAAATGGCTGCCCGGTCACGAGGTCTCACACTTTTATCAGTTTTGGTCCATTTGCACCTTGGGGTTGAATTGTCCAATCCCAGCTCCAGGCTGTGAGCTCCCATCCTTCTTGTTCCTCCCTCCAGCCACCCTTGTTTGTGCTGTTGGGCTGAAAGTTGTCCTTGGTGTGCAGCAGGACAAGGATTTGTTTTGTGTCCCTGCAGAGAGCTGAGTGACACTGGATGTCAGATCTGCACCTCTGGGTAGCACAGAACCTGAAATACATGAAAATAAAACTTAGGGCATCAGTCTGTCTGTAATTCCCAAATCTGCTTAGTCCCATTTTCCTGTTTTTAGAGCTCAACCTTGTTCAAACCCACTGGTGGCTGCTCTAGAAAAATCTGTCTGTCACCCTTTGTGCCAGAATCCTTTTTTTCCCAAAAACCTTTTGCCCCACATCAGGTGCTTTGATCAAGAGCTTTAACAACTGGGATTGTTTTTAGGGAAACATCCACTTCCTCCTGGAGAAACCAATCCAATTTCCTCCTGGAATTTTGGCTTCCATTGCCCAGAGAGTTTTGATTCAGTCATAGGATTAAATCAAAATGAATCCAAAATAGAATTGAAGCTGTTCCCTTTATTCCAACAAGAACTGGGATGATTTAAAGTGGGAAAGGAAGGTTTTTGGAAAGCTTTTCCTACAGAAAAATGTTGGCCAGATAAACAGGAGCAATTAGTGCTTAATGAGGACACTGAGTCCCAATAGTTTAAGTCTAAGCTACCACATTTATTTTCCCAACAAAGTACATCCAGATCAAATAAAAAAGATCCCAAAATTCACCTCTGCAGGGATTTTTTTGCGCTCCTAAACAGAGTGAATAATTTGCATTTAAATCCAGCACCTCCATCAATTCTTTTGTTCCCAATTAACTGGAATATTAATTATCCTTCTAATATCTTTTTGTTTTTATTATTTAAGTTTTATAGAGGTGCTTGCTGTTATTTTTTGTGCTGTTGGATAAATGGGAACTGAGGCACTGAGATAAAATCAGAGATTTCTGGCTGTTCCCAGCAGTTTTTGGTGTGGGATCCTCCCACAGCTTGGATGTGCAATTCCAGGTTGGATATTGCTGCTTGTTATGACAATTGAAATGAAAGCCTTCAAAATAAATTGGCAGGAATTAGATTAAAAATTGGGAAAGTCATCCAAATATTTCTCCAAGTATGATAAGAATTTGGCTTTATTATGAAATGAAATTAGGCTTGCACTGCGGCACAAAAGCTGAGCTTAAAATAACCCTGTTTGTTTTCTCCAGCTGCTAAACTGCTGCTTAGGCCCAAATTATTTCCATTAAAGAAATATTCATGGAACCATGTTGTGCTTTAAATGGGATTTTTCCTTGAGGAGAAATTCCAGTAAAATGAGAAAATACTGATGGGAAAAGGGGAATATGTGGGGAGCAAAAAAATCAGTGAACAGTGAGAATGATAAAAGTGCAAATAATGAATTTTCCCCATATCCAACAGCTGGGGAACTTCCTGGGTTTACATGGATAAACCTCTCCCAAATTCCAAAGGAAACAAGTGGAGCTGAGGTTAAATCCTGGATTATTTCTGGGAATGTTGGAGCTGGGAGCAGCCACTCCTGGAGCTCCTTCAGCAATGACTTTATTGTTCTGTGTAAAAAGAAAGACTTTGTAAAAATACAATTTATTCTGGGGGTGCTGGGGTTGGCTTAAATATCAGGAAAACAGGGGTGGGAAGGAGATGGAAGAGGGAAAAATTCCTGGAATTTTGGGAAGAAGGAATTGTTCCCTCTGAGGATGCAGCACTGGGCCCAGAGCCCTTGGCCTGCTTTTGCTGTGGGAGAAGTGACAATAATTCAATATAAAACCAATTTATTTTAGAGGTGCTGGGGTTGGCTTCAATGTCAGGAAAACAGGGGTGGAAAGGAGATGGAAGAGGGAAAATTTCCTGGAATTTTGGGAAGAAGGAATTGTTCCCTCTGAGGGTGCAGCACTGGGCCCAGAGCCCTTGGCCTGCTTTTGCTGTGGGAGAAGTGACAATAATTCAATATAAAACCAATTTACTCTAGAGGTGCTGGGGTTGGCTTAAATGTCAGGGAAATGGGGGGAAAGGAGATGGAAGAGGGAAAAATTCCTGGAATTTTGGGAAGAAGGAATTGTTCCCTGGGAGGATGCAGCACTGGGCCCAGAGCCCTTGGCCTGCTTTTGCTGTGGGAGAAGTGACAATAATTCAATATAAAACCAATTTATTCTAGAGGTGCTGGGGTTGGCTTAAATGTCAGGGAAATGGGGGGAAAGGAGATGGAAGAGGGAAAAATTCCTGGAATTTTGGGAAGAAGGAATTGTTCCCTGGGAGGATGCAGCACTGGGCCCAGAGCCCTTGGCCTGCTTTTGCTGTGGGAGAAGTGACAATAATTCAATATAAAACAAATTTATTCTAGAGGTGCTGGGGTTGGCTTAAATGTCAGGAAAACAGGGGTGGGAAGGAGATGGAAGAGGGAAAAATTCGTGGAATTTTGGGAAGGAATTGTTCCCTCTGAGGGTGCAGCACCAGGCCTGGAGCCCTTGGCCTGCTTTTGCTGTGGGAAAAGTGACAATAATTCAATATAAATTTAACTTTTCCAATGTTTCTGTCACTGATTTTGTCCTGCTGCAGTCCTGGGGTTTGTGTGGAAACAAATCAGAGGGAATTTAGCTCATTCCAGGATTCCTGGTGGGGTTTTTTGCTGGTTTTGCAGAGAGTGAGGCCCTCACATTTCTGTGAGACCAGAGGGGTGGCAAAGGCAGCTGCAATTCCCAGGTTTTAATGGAAAAACTGCAAATTTTACATCTGCTGGGATTAAATTGGTCTTTTTCCCCTCATATTTCCCTCAGATCAGGAGCAAGCAAAACCTTGGCCTGCCTTGGTGGCATTTTTTTATTCCTTTTAAAACAAAACTCCAGCAGTGCCAACAAAACCTTTCCAGGTTGGTTTTCCCTGCAATGTGAAAATTCCTGAATCCAGAGTCTTTTTTAAAATTATCTTTCCTGGTGGGTTTTTTGGGGTTGTTTATTTTTGTTGGGGTTTTGTTTGTTTGTTTGTTTTTTCAGTCAGCTGTGCTTGTTATTGATTTTATTTGCTGCTTTTTGTTGCAGAGTTGGACTTTCAAATTCCAGACCTGTCAAGGCAAGAATCCATCCTGGAAAAATCAGCTTGGGAGCAGCAGAGGGATGAATCCCACTGGGCAAAAGAAAAAGGTGGAATGATTGAAAAGATGGGAAAAATCCTAAACCAGGTTGTGGGTGAGTCTGTTCTGCTTTTCCCTACCAGGTTGGGGCTTCTTTCCATGAAACTCCACATCTCAAATGTTACTAAAGGAGTAAATCAGGAGTAAGGGAGCCAGGGGTGCTCTCTGATCCTTCAAATGCCCTGAAATTGGTTGGATTTGAGGCCAGGAATGTTTTGTTTTCCCACAAATTCCCGGTATGGGGGTGCAAGGAATACCCAAATCCATGGCCAAGACCTGGAGCAATTCCCACCCAAATCAGGGTGAATTCCGTGGAGTTTGGTCACTTCTGGGTTTTCCATCAGGGTGCTGGAGTGGCCCTGAAATCCTAAATAAGCTCCAGCATTTTTCCTGAAGGAAGGAGAATGGGATGTGAGAAAGGGATGGTGCTGGGCTTCAAAATTCCAGCTGGATTTGAGATCTAAGGTGAGGGATTGTGTTTTCCTCGTGCTAATTCCCATCTCTGGCATGAAATGGGAGAGGAAAAGGAATGTGGTGCAGGAACAGAAGGTGCTGGGTGAGATGAGACACAGATAAAAGCAGAGTAACCCTGACTGCTTAAAAGTAAAATAAATTTAAGGGATTATCGATAATTCCAAGAGGAATTTCCTTCCCAAACCCAAATTCTGGAGGCACTGAGGAAAGGACAAAGCTCCCAGCCCCAAGAGAGCTCAGGAGCAGAATTTTCCTGCAGTCTCCATGGGTTTTTTGGGATGAGGTGAGGTGGGTGGATGGGTCAGTGCTGGGTAATTGGGTTTTTTACAATAAAATCAGCCTCTGAGCAAGAGAAACAAGGATGTGACGGGAGAGTGGCCTGGAAAAAAGAGCTGCCCTGGGGCACTGTTGGAAGCAGATGGATTTTTGGTGTGCAGCTCCACGGCAGCAGGGGAGGGAAATCAACCAAAATCCCCGGGCACAGCCGTGTCCTGCTGCTCCCACGGGGAGATTCCGAAATTCCATAAAATATTCCATGAAAAAGCACATTTTTCGTTTCTTTTTGCCCAAAATCAGGCTGTGGGGAAGCTCTGGGATGTTTGTGCTGCACCATTGGCTGATGCAGTTATGTAAGGCCAGGTTTGCTCCCGCCCCAAAATCAATTGTCCTGGGAAGTGGCGTTCCCATTCCATGGGGACACAGGGCAGAGCTGTGTCACAGGGAATCAGGGCACGCCTCGCTGAGCTCCCGGCCATCCGTACCCTGGGATCCATCTATCCCTTCCCATCTGTCCCCTGGGATCCATCCATCCCTTCCCATCCATCCCTTGGGATCCATCCCTTCCCATTTATCCACTGGAATTCATCCCTTCCCATCCATTTCCCCTGGGATCCATCCCTTCCCTTCCATCCCCTGGGATCCATCCGTCCCCTGGGATCCATCCATCCCCTGGGATACATCCATCCCCTGGGATCCATCCCTTCCCATCCATTTCCCCTGGGATTCATCCCTTCCTATCCATCCCTTCCCTTCCATCCCCTGGGATCCATCCATCCCCTGGAATTCATCCCTTCCCATCCATTTCCCCTGGGATCCATCCCTTCCCTTCCATCCCCTGGGATCCATCCATCCCCTGGGATACATCCCTTCCCATCCATTTCCCCTGGGATCCATCCCCTGGGATCCATCCCTTCCCATCCATCCCCTGGGATCCATCCATCCCTTGGGATCAATCCATCCCCTGGGATCCATCCACCCCTGGAATCCCTCCCTTCCCATCCACCCCCTGGGATCCATCCATTCCCATCCATCTCTCCCCGGGATTCATTCCCCCTGGGATCCATCCTGATCCATTCATCCCCCTTGGATCCATTCCTTCCAATCCATCTCCTCCAGGATCCATTCCACCTTGGATCCATCCCCTCGGATCTATCCCTTTCAATCTATTCCCCCCCCTCCCTCGGGATCCATTCCCCCTGGGATCCATCCTGATCCGTCCATCCCCTGGGATCCATCCCCTGGGATCTGTCCCCTCCTGGCCCACCCAGGATGGGCAGAGGTTCCCCCCTGGAGCAGCTGCTGCATCCCACAAAAGGATGGGAATGTTTTCCTGAGCTTTTCCAAAAGGAAAGGGTGCTTGGAGAAGGAATTCAGAATGATTCATGGGGATATTGTTGGGCAGTGTTCTGTCATTGCTCTGGAGCCAGGCTGGGAGAGCTGGGAATGTTCACATGGAGAAGGGAAAGGATCCAGGGAGAGCTTCCAGAACATTCCAGGACCTAATCCCATCCCATTCCATGGGCAGGGACACCTCCCACCATCCCAGGCTGCTCCAGCCTGGCCTGGGACATTCCAGGGATCGAGGGACAGCCCCAGCTGCTCTGGGAATTCCAGCCCAGCCAGGAATTCCCAATTCCCAATCTCCCATCCACTGCTGCCCTCTGGCAGTGGAAGCCATTCCCTGTGTCCTGTCCCTCTGTCCCTTGTCCCCAGTCCCTCTCCAGCTCTCCTGGAGCCCCTTCAGGCCCTGGAATGTTCTGGAAGCTCTCCCTGGATAGATCTGATTATTCCCAAAATTCTGAGCACAGCTCTCATGAATTAAAACGAGGTTTCTCCCCATTTTCCTAGGATCCAAAAGCCAGGCAAGTCCCTGTTTTGTCATGACTAACCCAAGGGTAAAAATGAAAAATTCCCCAAAAAATGAATAATTGAAGCCCTTCCCACCCTGGGAACAGCTCCCAGAATTTTGCCTTTCCTGGGAATGCAGCACAGCCACTTCCTGCTCCCTCCTCCTGGGGGGTCCCTTTTCCTTTTGCATCAGAATTGTTCCAAATCCATTTAAAAACAATTAAATTTAAATATGCAAATCAATCACTGGAAGGTAAATATTCCCCGAGCCGCTATTCCCCGTGTGGCAGGAACGGGATATTTTTAAACCAAAGGAAATATGGTTGGGAAAAGCTCCATATGTTAATGAGAGCTGATTGGTTCCCAACTTAATTAGGGAAGGGAGCAGGGGAGCCTGAGTGACATCTGTTACCTCCTTCCATAGCTCCTGATATTTTCCATGGATGTCACTCCAGGAGAAGCTCATTCCTGAGGTTTTTCTTCCTAGAGAAACGTTTGGGTGGCTTCAAAATGAAAACCAGGATTGGTTCTCTTGGGAAATGGAGCCAACGTTGGAATATTTGAGATTTTGTTGGGTTTGTGTTCGGGGTGCTCGTCCAGGTTTGTTTTTAATGGAGTGTCCCAAGGGGAGAAATGCAATCCCAACAATTACATTTTCCTAATTAAATCCTGGATTTAATCCCAGGTTCTGTTCTGCTGCAGAGATTTAACCTTCCTCAACCAGGCTGGACAACACACCCCGAGATTCCATGGAATTATGGGATGGTTTGGGGTGGAAGGGACCCTAAATCCCATTTATTTCCATTTATTGCCATGGGCAGGGACACCTCCCATTATCCCAGGCTGCTCCAGCCTGGCCTGGGACATTCCAGGGATGCAGGGGCAGCCCCAGCTGCTCTGGGAATTCCAGCCCAGCCAGGAATTCCCAATCTCCCATCCCTCACTCCGGCAGTGGGAATCCATTCCCTGTGCCCTGTCCATTATCCTGGAGGATTTTCCAGCCTGAACCATTCCGCCATTCCATGAAACAAGAAATCCTTGCTGAGGGGAGCTGGGTTTGGAGGGATGAAATCCCTGAGCTCCCAGTGAGGCTGGAATTCCCTAAAATCAGAGAGAGCAGCTGGAAGCACTCAGAGACCAATGGAACACCATTTTTTCCCTCTCTCCTGTCCCTTTCCATCGGGATACAAAGGGGTGGCTCAATAAAAACCTGGAGTGGAGCTGCTCAAATGAGATCCCAGCTGGAAAGTTTGGCATTGGGAGGAAAATTTGTCCTGTTTTGTCTGCATAGATTAAACCCAAGAGTGGCTGGGATGTTTCCATGGAATATTTACAACTCCGTGTTTACAACTCCGTGCAAAACGAACATCCCATTCCTATCCGAGCCTTCCTGATTTGACAAAATAATTCCAGTTGGGAAAAAAATGGGATTTATAGGAGTCAGAACAGGGAATCTGCACCCAAAGATTCAGGGGTTCCCCAAATCCCTGGTTTTTCCAGGAATTTTTGGCAGAGCTCAACCTCCTTCAGATGGGAAATCTTTGTTTGGAACAGAAATTTTGGTGCTGGAGAAAAATCTTTGAGCTGAAGAGAAATCCTTGTGTTTCACTAACCCATCCTTTTGGGATGTTTCCTTGGCAGGGAATTTTTCCTGGTTTATTTTTAGGGAAAGAGGAGCTCTGTGGTTTAAAGTCAACCTCCCCCTATTCAGTGGGGTGTGAATTTGTGGGGTAAAAATTTGTTTTACTCCAGGATTTCAGACCCACTGTTAAGTTTTTAGAGTTTTCCTCCTCTTTGTGGAGTTTTCCTTCCCTTTTGGCACTTTTCCTCCCATTTTTTTGGTGTCCAAGACTCCCTGGATGTCACCAAACCCAGAATTAGCAGGGCTGGGGTTGCTGTGTTTATCCCACACCACGGAATGGTTTTTTTGTGAATGATTTCTGTCCAAAGGCTGGGGACATTGGGGATGTCATTTTCATTGGAATAACTGGTTTGGGATGGGGAATCCATGGAATGTTCTCTGCCTGTGGCAGGTGTGGTTGGAAGTTGGGAGGAGCCGCTCCCTCTGCTCCATTCAAGGCTTCCATTGATGCCTGAATTTTTAGTTTTCATATTTTCAGGTTCTGTGGTGCCCAGGGTGCAGCTCTGAGCTCACAGTCAGTGTCACTCAGCTCTCTGCACACAGCAGGGACACAAAACAAATCCTTGTCCTGCTGCACACCAAGGACAACTTTCAGGCCAACAGCACAAACAAGGGTGGCTGGAGGGAGGAACAAGAAGGATGGGAGCTCACAGCCTGGAGCTGGGATTGGACAATTCAACCCCAAGGTGCAAATGGACCAAAACTGATAAAAGTGTGAGACCTTGTGACTGGTCAGCCATTTTGTGTCCATTTTGTGTCCATTTTGTGCCCATTTTGTGCCCATTTTGTGTCCATTCTGTGACCATTTTGTGCCCATTTTGTGTCCATTTTGTGACCATTTTGGGTCCATTTTGTGCCCATTTTGTGTCCATTTTGTGTCCATTTTGTGCCCATTTTGTGTCCATTTTGTGCCCATTTTGGGTCCATTTTGTGCCCATTCTGTGTCCATTTTGTGACCATTTTGTGTCCATTTTGTGACCATTTTGGGTCCATTTTGTGACCGTTTTGTGTCCATTTTGTGACCATTTTGTGTCCATTTTGGGTCCATTTTGTGACCATTTTGTGTCCATTTTGTGTCCATTTTGTGCCCATTTTGGGTCCATTTTGTGCCCATTCTGTGTCCATTTTGTGACCATTTTGTGTCCATTTTGTGACCATTTTGGGTCCATTTTGTGTCCATTTTGTGCCCATTCTGTGACCATTTTGTGACCATTTTGTGTCCATTTTGTGTCCATTTTGTGACCATTTTGGGCCCACCTTGGGTGTAGCCCTGGCCAGGCCCTGTCCTGCCCAAGCTGTACCCTAAAGGCCTTTCAATAAATCTCTGCTTTATTCTCCAACTCTGCCCAGTCCCTGCTCCAGCTCAGCCTTCCCAAGGCATCCCCATCTCCTTGCATTGCTGCTTTTTACAGGGAGAGCAGAGCTTGGCCGGATCCCGGAGTTCCATGAGGTGAAATTCCCGTGTGGAATGAGGGAAGGGCAGCTCCCGAGGAGGGGAAGGAGCCGCCTCTGGAAGGGGCTGGGGCTGGCACCAGGGGTGGCTCCAGGAGCCTGGGAAAAGCTTCTCCAGGGATTTAGGGATGAGGAGCCATTGCAGAGCCAGCCCTGGCTGATCCCAAATCACCTCGGAGCTGGGATGGATCCCAAACCACCTTGGATGTGGTTTTGGCTCTTGGTGCCATCTGGGAATTGTTCAGGAGGAATCTCAGGGGTTCCGAGGCTGGAATTGTGCTGCAAACTCCTGGAAATGCCCTTTGGGTGGGAAAAGGGCCCAGGACACCCCGGATGTCCCAGCCCTGGGGAGGGGCAGCTTGGGAAAACCTTGGGAAAATTCCTGCATGGAAAAGGTTGTGAGGTGGAGTTCCCATTCCTGGAGGGATTTAAAGCCCCGTGGATGTGACACTTGGGGACAGGGGTCAGTGGTGGCCTGGGCACATCAAGGGTTGGATCTGACAACATTGGGAATCTTTCCCAAGTTTTCAAACTCAGGGAAAAGCAGGAATAAAGCAGCAGAGAGAAATGGCTGGTTCCCACTGGGTTCAAAACTCAGCTGAATCCCCAAATATAAAAATGGCACCTGAGGAGAAAAAATATTTGGATTTTTTTATTATTTTTTTCCATGGTTTTGTTGGTTTGGTTTTATCAGGAGCAGCTCAGTGAGGCAGAGGGAAGGGAATCCAAATCCTTCCCATGGTTACAATTGCCAAGGAAACAACTCCGGTGGTATCCAGGGCTGGAATTTCAGTTTTCCTGTTGTGATTAGAGAAGGAAAACTCCTCCAGGCTTCATGCACTGCTCAAATCCCTCATAATTTTACATCCCTTAATCCCAGGGTTTATCCCATGCCAGTTTTTTATCCCAAAGTTTCTCCCGTCCCTCCTTGGAGCTGCTGCTTTTCCTCTCTCAAAACGCAGCCAAATTTAAAAATTTAAAAATATTTTTTAAATGTGGACATGATGGAAAAGCAGGAATTGAGGAATTCTCGGTATCCCAAATGTTTTCCAGCCATCCCAAATCTTTCCTGAAAAAATCCTTTATTTAAATGTTTCCTTGGAATCTTCAGTTCAAAGTCGGTCGCTCCGAAGGATTCCCAGAGCTTGAATGGTTTTCCCAAATCAAGCAGATGGTGGAAAATCATTGGGATCTATGGATAAATCAGCGGGTTTTTGTGGAAAAGCAGATTTCCGAGCCAGGGAAAATGTTGGGATGTGGTGCAGAACTACAAACAGCAGCTTTGCATTATCCCAGAAAACTTTGGGATGCCCAACTTTGGCTGGATCTGTTTGTGGCAATCCTTGATTTTCCCAAATATATTTCTCAAGGAAAACTTCCAGACCCAAAATCTTAGGAAAACTGAGGGAATATTGATTTGAGCACTTTTGAGGGCCAGGAAACGAGGAGGAGAATTGGAGAATTATGGAACAATTTGGGTTGGGAAAACCTCCAAATCCGAGTTCCTGCTGTCCCTGAGCTCCTGGAAAAGGAAAGGGAGGCCCAGGAAAGCAATTTAGGAAATTTAGGATTTAATTTAGGAAATTAGAATTTAGGAATAAGGAATTTAGGAATTAGAATTTAGGAATAAGCAGGATTTAGGAAAAGGAGTCAGGAAATCCCTGGAAGTTGAATTCTAGTTAGGGCTCAAGAGAAACGTGGAATTCCAGCTTGGATGGGAATTCAGAGCTGCTGGAGTTAACCCTGGCTGCAGGGTTCTGCTTCCCAAAAAACCGGATTTGGGATGGGCTCCCTGGGAATTTCAGGAGTGTTTCCCACCAGGTTCCCAAGTGAAGCCCTGATCCAAGAAGTTTTTTGGGAACAAATCCCTTCCCAACAAGGCTGGGCCTCCCTTTCCTTTTCCAGGAGCTCAGGGACAGCAGGAACTTGGATTTGGAGGTTTTCCAAAAACTCCTTCCCCATTCCCGTGTCTGTCCGTGTGCTGAGGAGCTGTGGGGCCGGATCCAGGATTCCCAATGGGATTTCCGTGGGTTTTGCACTGGAATAATTCTCATTATCCCGGGAAGTTTGCAGTGCTGGAGGCACAGATCCCACGGGATTGGATCAGGAGAGGATTTTGCTCCTCTGGCATTCCCTGCCTGCTGCAAGGCAGGGAAGCAATTTAGGAAATTTAGGATTTAATTTAGGAAATTAGAATTTAGGAATAAGGAATTTAGGAATTAGAATTTAGGAATTTAGGAATAAGCAGGATTTAGGAAAAGGAATCAGGAAATCTCTGGAAGTTGAATTCCAGCTGAGGGTTCAAGAGAAACGCGGAATTCCAGCTTGGATGGGAATTCAGAGCTGCCGGAGTTAACCCTGGCTGCAGGGCTCTGCTTCCCAAAAAACCGGATTTGGGATGGGCTCCCTGGGAATTTCAGGAGTGTTTCCCACCATGTTCCAAAGTGAAGCCCTGATCCAAGAAGTTTTTGGGAACCAATCCCTTCCCAACAAGGCTGAGCCTCCCTTTCCTTTTCCAGGAGCCCAGGGACAGCAGGAACTCGGATTTGGAGGTTTTCCAAAAACTCCTTCCCCATTCCCGTGTCTGTCCGTGTGCTGAGGAGCTGTGGGGCCGGATCCAGGATTCCCAATGGGATTTCCGTGGGTTTTGCACTGGAATAATTCTCATTATCCCGGGAAGTTTGCAGTGCTGGAGGCACAGATCCCATCTCCATTCCCTTTCCTTTCCCATCCCTCTAATGAGCCTTTCCTGAGCACACGGAATTTTTCCGGCACAAACGCTCCATCCCTGCTTATCAGACACAAAATGCCCGGGAAATTACATTACATCCAGCAAAAAGCATGGATTGGCCCTGCTCTGCCTCGGAGATGGGCTTTGGTTATTGTTCATTTCTCTCCTGTCATAAAATCTCCCATCCTTTCTTTTCCCTTTTATCCCGGACAGCTCCTAATCCTCCTGGATGACAGGAGGTGATTTTCCAGTTTAGAATGAAATGGAAGCAAAGCCTCCGGCTCTGCAGAGCTCTGATTTAACTTTATTCCCATTTATTTTCTTCCATTTCAGTTGTAAACCTCTCGGTTTTCCTTTATTTTCCTTTATTCATTGTGCAAACCTCCTGGTTTTCCTTTCTTTTTCCTTTCTTTTCCTTCCTTTTCCTTTCTTTTCCCTTTCTTTTTCCTTTCTTTTCCTTCCTTTTCCTTTCTTTTTCCTTTTTCTTTTTCCTTTTTCTTTTTCCTTTCGTTTCCCTTTCTTTTTCCTTTCTTTTCCCTTCCTTTTCCTTTCCTTTTCCTTTCTTTTCCCTTTTTCTTTTTCCTTTCTTTTCCCTTATTTTCCCTTTCTTTTCCCTCTCTTTCCCCCTTCTTTTCCCCCTTTTTTTCCCTTCTTTTTCCCTTCTTTTTCCTTTCCTTTTCCCTTCTTTTTCCCTTCTTTTTCCTTTCCTTTTCCCTTCTTTTTCCTTTCTTTTTCCCTTCTTTTTCCTTTCTTTTTCCCTTCTTTTTCCTTTATTTTTCCCTTCTTTTTCCCTTTTTTACCTTCTTTTTCCCTTCTTTTCCCCTCCTTTTTCCTTCCTTTTCCCTTCCTTTTTCCTTCCTTTTCCTTTTTTCCC
Source organism: Acrocephalus arundinaceus (assembly GCA_021534815.1). Taxonomy (NCBI): domain Eukaryota; kingdom Metazoa; phylum Chordata; class Aves; order Passeriformes; family Sylviidae; genus Acrocephalus; species Acrocephalus arundinaceus. The sequence continues at coordinate 34,731,320 of JAJEOU010002520.1, forward strand.
TTCTCTTTATGGTGAAATCTCCTGGTTTTCCATTTCCCCCATTATTTCTGGTGCAAACCTCCATGTTTTCCTTTTTTCTCTTTATTTTCCAGTAAAAACCTCCTTGTTTTCCTTTATTTTCCTTTATTTTCCGTGCAAACCTCCTGGTTCTCATTATCCCCCTGAATTCCCCTGAATTCCCCTGAATTCCCCCTAAATTCCCCTTTATTTTCAGGTGCAAATTTTCCATTATGGGATGAGCTTTAAACTCTGTTCCCACCCAAACCCGTCTGGAATTCCATAATTCCATGATCCATTTCCAACCCCACCCATCATCCCCACAACCCCAAACCTTCTGCAGGCCAAGAACGAGACTTGAGAGGGGGAAAAAAACCCAAAATCCCCAATTTTTTTTTTTTGGAACGAGATGGGATTTAAGGTCCTTCCCATCCCAAAGAAACCTGGAATTCCGTGTTCCCAACCCCTTGGAGCAAACCTCCATGTTTTCCTTTTTTCTCTTTATTTTCCAGTAAAAACCTCCTTGTTTTTCTTTATTTTTCTTTATTTTCTGTGCAAACCTCCTGAATCCCCCTGGATCCCCCTGAATTCCCCTGAATTCCCCCTAAATTCCCCTTTATTTTCAGGTGCAAATTTTCCATTATGGAATGAGCTTTAAACTCTGTTCCCACCCAAACCCGTCTGGAATTCCATAATTCCATGATCCATTTCCAACCCCACCCACCATCCCCACAACCCCAAACCTTCCTCAGGTCAAGAACAACACTTGAGGGGGGGGAAAAAACCCAAAATCCCCAATTTTTTTTTTTTTTGGAACGTGATGGGATTTAAGGTCCTTCCCATCCCAAAGAAACCTGGAATTCCGTGTTCCCAACCCCTTGGAATGCTCTAGGCAGCGTGTGGATTGCCAGGATTGGGTGTTTGGACAGCAAAACTTCCAGAACAAATGAAGGAACCCGGTCCAGGCTGGAATTTGGCACCTCCATCCTCAGCTGGCATCCCATTCCCATCCTAAATCCGGGATTTTGATCCCGTTGGATGCCCCAGGAGCAGCACAGATGATTCCCAGCCCTGCCTGGGATCGATGGCGTTTCCCACTGCCGGAGCTGCTGGAGCCCGGCTGATTCCGCCTTTTCCAGGCAATCAGGGAATGGATCCTGGCACAGGAGGAGCCATTCCCTGCTCGTTCCAGTCAGCAGCAAGGCTGGAGCCAAGGAAGCAGCTCTGGATACCGGGAATGTGCTCCTGAGCCACGGGAATAATGGGAATAACAGGAAGGAATAATGGGAATAACGAGGTGGCAGCAGCATGGGGCCATTATTGACCATTAAACCAGCCCAGGGCGCTGAATGTTCCCAAATTTTAGCTGGAAAAGGATGGGATATCCATCCTGGGCAGCATTCCGGGATGGAAAGGGATTCCCCAGCCCTGCTGTGGGTCTGGATGAGCTCCACCAGCACCCAGGGGTGGGAATGAATGATGGAATTGTGGATTCCTCCCTCATCCCAGCTTTGTTGGATCCAGGAAAATCCCTGGGCTGAGTGTGGGGTTCTGATTTATCCCAGAGTGTGATGGCACAGGGTCAGGGGGTGCAGGAATTCCCATATCCCAAAAAACCTGAGTGTCCAGCTGGGAAAGAGCCACTGGAACTTGGGCTGGGAACAGCTCTGGGATCCAACGGGAGAGACCCTGAGGGGCTGGAGCGTGGCCAGGGCAGGGAAAGGGCTGGGAAGGGGCTGGAGAATTCCTGAGGGAGCTGGGAAAGGGCTGGAGAATTCCTGAGGGAGCTGGGAAAGGGCTGGAGAATTCCTGAGGGAGCTGGGAAAGGGCTGGAGAATTCCTGAGGGAGCTGGGAAGGGGCTGGAGAATTCCTGAGGGAGCTGGGAAGGGGCTGGAGAATTCCTGAGGGAGCTGGGAAGGGGCTGGAGAATTCCTGAGGGAGCTGGGAAAGGGCTGGAGAATTCCTGAGGGAGCTGGGAAAGGGCCTCAGCCTGGAGAAAAGGAGGATCCAGGAGGGAAAAGCTCTGCAGCAGAGCCCTCCTCAAACTTCCCGCACTTTTTTTGCCCCTCACGTTTTCTCCCAACTTTTTGATTTTCCTCTCATGGCAAGGGAGACCCTGAGGGGCTGGAGCATGGCCAGGGAAGGGAAGGGAGCTGGGAAGGGGCTGGAGAATTCCTGAGGGAGCTGGGAAGGGGCTGGAGAATTCCTGAGGGAGCTGAGAAAGGGCTGGAGAATTCCTGAGGGAGCTGGGAAGGGGCTGGAGAATTCCTGAGGGAGCTGGGAAGGGGCTGGAGAATTCCTGAGGGAGCTGGGAAGGGGCTCAGCCTGGAGAAAAGGAGGATCCCGAGGGATCTTTTCCCTCTCTGCAATTCCCTGCCAGGAGGGCACAGCCGGGGGGGATTTGGGCTCTGCTCCAGGGCACAGGGACAGGAGGAGAGGGAACGGCCCCAGGCTGGGCCAGGGGAGCTCAGGGGGGATTTTTGGGATAATTCCTTCATGGAAAGGGTTTCCCACCTGGCACAGGTGCCCAGCACTGGAATTCCCACCCCTGGGAGAATTCCCAAACCTGTGGATGTGGTGTTGGGGACAGAGTTAACAGTCCTTGTTCCTGTCTTGTTCTGATCTTTTCCAACCTCAACAATTCCATGATTTTTTACCAAGTCCCTCCATGAATCCCTCACCTTTCAGAGCTGCTGTTCCAGGTCTCTCCAGGCTTTATCCCATTAATGCCACAGCTCCTCCATGGCACTCTGGAGCTCCCTGGAACCTTTCAGCTCCTCTCAGAGCAAAGTTCATCATTATCCCCCAAACCCTCACTTTAATTAATTGTTTTAATTAATTAAATTTTTATTTTAATTCATGTCTGGCTGTTCCTTCTGTGCCCAGGCAATGACCAATGCCAGGGCTCATTAGTTAATTCCTGCTGGCCTCCATTTTCCAGGAATATCCTCTTTTATCCCAAGGGAATTCATTTCCCACTTAGAGGAGATCCCGTGGGTTTGTTTTGTTCCAGTCCTAATTCCTGTGTCAAAATGGGCCTAAAGCTGCTGGGAAAAGGCAAAAAGGGGTGTTTAGGTGCTGGCCCCGGGTGACGGACCCGACCCTCCTGAACCCCCGGACTGGAGGTGCTGGACCCCGCGGACCCCTGCTGAACCCCCGGGCTGACGTGCTGGACCCTCCAGGGGACGCTGCTGAATCCCTCTGGACCCTCCTAACCCCGACTGACGGGGCTGATCCCCCTGGATCAGCTGAACCCCGGACGGAGTGCTGACCCTTGCTAGCCCTTTGGATGCTGCTGAACCCCCGATTGGGGGTTGCCGGACCCACGGGTGACGGACCCTGGACCCTGCTGAACCCCCGGACGAGGTGCTGACCTCCAGGACCCTGCTGAACCCCCCTGCGACCCTCCTGAACCCCGGATTGACGGTGCTGAACGCCCCCGGGCCGTGCTGAGCCCCCTGGATGGCAGCTGAACCCCCGGATTCACCGGGGGCTGGACCCTGCTGAACCCCCGGACTGGAGTTGCCGGACCCCCCCAGACCCTGCGAACCCCCCTGGACCCTCCTGAACCCCCGGATTGGAGGGGGCGCGAACCCCCGGTGATGAACCCTGGACCCCGCCTGAAACCCGCGGATTGGAGGTGCCGACCCGGGTGATGAACCCTGGACCCCGCTGAACCCCCGCATTGGAGGTTGCCGAACCCCGGGTGATGAACCCTGACCCCGCTGAACCCCCGATTGGAGGTGCCGCAACCCCGGTGGTGATGAACCCTGACCCCGCTGAACCCTCCGGACAGGAGGTTTGGCCGAACCCCGGTGCTGTGAGCCCCCGGGCCCGTTCTGAGCTCGGGGCTCCGCCGCAGGTAGGCCGGGGCCGTGCCAGCTCTCCCCCTCCTTTCAGCCCCGCTCCGTTATCCGGAATCCCCCTTCCTCGGTTATCCGGGAATCCCCTGGCTCGTTATCCCGGGATCCCCTCGCTCCCATCTCCGTTATCCCGCAGGGTTCCCCTCGCTCCCATCTCCCGTTATCCCGAGGATCCCTCCGCTGGCTCCCGGTTCCGTGCCCTGCGCTTCCCCCGTCTCCCTGATTCCGCTTTTCCATGGAGCTTTCCTTAATCCGGGCTGAGCCGGGCCGCGCAGCGAGTGGTGTGACCGGGCTGACCCAGCCCCGGCCCCCCGGCTCTGCTCGGGAGGCTCCCGCTGCGCCGCCGGGAGGATCCAAAGAATCCTGGCGAAAACCGCGGAGAGCGCTTGGGGTAGATGGAGCGGCCGTTTGATCCCATTGTCATCCATAGGTTTCCTGGAATAGCGCCCTGGGCCTCTCAGGATTCCCTGGAATTACGTTCTGGGTTTGGATTCAACCGTGGGATTCCCTGAATTCTGGGGCTGCCGGGAGTCCTTGGAAATTGCGTTCTAGAGCTGTGGATTTCTGCTGTAGATTTCCCTGGAATTCTGGCTGCTGGGATTCCTTGGAAAATAGCGTCTAGGAGCTGTGGATTTCAGCTGTAGGATTCCCTGGAATTCTGGACGGCCAGGAGGAAGTGCAAAGAGAATTCGGATAATTCATGGTTCCCTCTCTGCTGACATTCCATGGAATTTGGGATTATTTGTGCTGGGATCCCACATTCCACGCTCCTTTCCATTCCTCTGTCCAAGGCCGCACATTTTTTTATTTCATGGATTTATTTCTTCGTGACTTTTCCAGATTCCTGGTGATTTTTGCTGCTGCTCCTCTCCCTTCCCAGTTCATTGGTGATGTCCCAGTGGGATTTCGAGCTTCCATTATCCAGGATTCCAAATCCATCATTTATTTCATGGCACATTCACAGCCACAGCCCCAAGCAAACCTGAGAATTCCTGGGTGAGGTTTGAATCCACATTTTTCCCTGCTGTAAAATCATCCCTAAATTCCTCTTAGGTCCAACATCCATGGGTGAATCCTCACATTCTTCATTTCAGCTCCTTGGAGATTGCAGGAGACAGGGAAAAGTCCCCACTCCATCTCCTTCATCCTGACCCCATTTATGTGATCCTAATTCCATCTCCTTCATCCCAGCTCCATCTCCTTCATCCTGACCCCATTTCCTTAATCCCTGCTCCATTTCCTTAATCCCCATCTCCTCCATTCCCCCCTCCATCTCCTCCACTTCCTTCTCCTTCATTTTCATTTCCTTCATCCTGGCTCCATTTCCTTCATCCTGACCCCATTTATTTAATCCTGGTTCCATCTCCTTCATCCCAGCTCCATCTCCTTCATCCTGACCCCATTTATGTGATCCTAATTCCATCTCCTTCATCCCAGCTCCATCTCCTTCATCCTGACCCCATTTCCTTCATCCCTGCTCCATTTCCTTCATCCCTGCTCCATTTCCTTCATCTCCATTTCCTTCATCCCCATCTCCTCCATTCCCCCCTCCATCTCCTCCACTTCCTTCTCCTTCATTTCCATTTCCTTCATCCCAGCTCCATCTCCCTCATCCTGACCCCATTTATTTAATCCTAATTCCATCTCCTTCATTCTTGATCCATCTCCTTCATCCCAACTCCATTTTGTCCATCCCCATCTCCTCCATTTCCATCTCCTCCATCCCTGCTCCATCTCCTTTGCCTCCATCTCCTCCATTCCCACTCTATCTCCTTCATCTCCATCTCCTCCATTTCCATCTCCCCCATCCCCGTTCCATTTCCTCCATCTCTTCCATCCCTGCTCCATCTCCTTTGCCTCCATCTCCTCCATCCCCATTCCCATTCCATCTCCTCTATTTTGGTCTCTTCCATCTCCATCTCCTCCATCCTCTCTTCATCTCCTTCATTTCCATTTCCTCCATTCCTGCTCCATCTCCTCCATCCCTGCTCCATCTCTTCCATCCCTGCTCCATCTCCTCTATTCCTGCTCCATCTCCTTCATCCCTGCTCCATCTCCTCCATCCCTGCTCCATCTCCTCCATTTCCATCTCCTCCATTCCCACTCCATCTCCTCCATTTCCATCTCCCTCATCCCCGTTCCATTTCCTACATCTCTTCCATCCCTGCTCCATCTCCTTTCCTTCCATCTCCTCCATCCCCATTCCCATTCCATCTCCTTCATTTCTGTCTCTTCCATCTCCATCTCCTCCATCCTCTCTTCATCTCCTTCATTTCCATCTCCTCCATCCCTGCTCCATCTCTTCTATTCCTGCTCCATTTCCTCCATTCCTGCTCTGTCTCCTCCATCCCTGCTCCATTTCCTTCATCCCTGCTCCATTTCCTCCATCCCTGCTCCATTTCCTCCATTCCTGCTCTGTCTCCTCCATCCCTGCTCCATCGCCTTCATCCCCTCTCCGTCTCCTTCAATTCCATCTCCCTCATCCCCACTCCATCTCCTCCATTCCCATTCCATCTCCTTCATTTCCATCTCCTCCATTCCTGCTCCATCTCTTCTATCCCTGCTCCATTTCTTCCGTCCCTGCTCCATCTCCTCCATCCCTGCTCCATCTCCTCCATTTCCATCTCCTCCATTCCTGCTCCATCTCCTCCATTTCCATCTTCTTCATTTCCATCTCCTCCATTCCTGCTCCATCTCTTCTATCCCTGCTCCATCTCCTCCATCCCCTCTCCATCTCCTCCATCCCATCTCCTTCACCCTCTCTCCCTCTCCCTCCCTGGCTGTTCCCCTCCAGCTCCCTGCAGACCCTCCCCAACCAGCAGCAATCCAATTCTGCCTTGCAAACCAAAACTCCCAACCAACATCAGGATTGTGGAAATAAAGAGCTCCAGGTGGTGATGGAATAGGTGCCGGGACAGTGATGGATTGCTCCGTGTGTGTGTCACACCAGCTGCTGCTGCTGCTGTTTTTCCATGGCTAAAAATACATCCCAGAAGTGTGGGATGGGTCCCGAGCCGCCCCTGGCTGGAATTGATGGATCTGCTCAGCCCTGGGAAGCTCCGACTGCGTCGGGTCCCATCTGCAGGGGAATGGCTGGGCCACAGCAATAAAAAATATTGGATTTGGGTGTAAAATAATAAAGGGGTCCATAAAAATACATTTATAGATCCCTATAAATACATCAGGGATCATCGGATAGGTCATGGAATTATGGGATGGTTTGGGATGGAAAGGGACTTTGGAACCATCCCATTCCACCCATTCCATGGGCAGGGAATTCTCCCACTGTCCCAGGGTGCTCCAGCCTGGCCTGGGACATTCCAGGGATCTCAGCTGCTCTGGGAATTCCAGCCCAGCCAGGAATTCCCAATTCCCAATCTCCCATCCATGGCTGCCCTCTGGCACTGGAAGCCATTCCCTGTGTCCTGTCCCTCTGTCCCTTGCCCCCAGTCCCTCTCCAGCTCTCCTGGAGCCCCTTCAGGCCCTGGAATGTTCTGGAAGCTCTCCCTGGAGCCTTCCCTTCTCCAGGGGAACATTCCCAGCTCTCCCAGCCTGGCTCCACATTCCAGAGGGAATAAATTCTCTATCCACCAATATTCCCTGCTCTGGAATTCAGCTCAGTGAAGGGACAAGATGAAATTTTGATAAAATTTCACCTCGGAGAACTCACGGAATTTTGGGATGAGAAAAACCATCCCAAATTATTTGGGTTATTGTCCAGGGTGCCTGAACCCTTCAAAATAATCCCTCCAATAATTCCCTTTGACTCCAGAGTTTGGGATTTACAATTCCAGGCTCCGGGGTTGGGAATTGGCTGCCAACAACAGCTCCAAAACTCCAATTTCGGGTCAGCACCTCCAAACCTCAATTCTGGGCTGGAGTTGCCGGATTCTCTTCCAAAGGAATTGCAGGAGCCGCTGTCCCGGAGCTGGGGCCGTTATTCCCGTTATTCCCGCTGGAATCGATGGATCCGATCCATTCCTGGGCACAGACTGGCCCGGGAGGAGGGGCAGCCCCGCTAATGAGCCGCTCGTTAATGATCATTAATGGGATCCTGTTAATGAGGGGCCCAGCTGGATATTGGGGTTTTTAAAGTGGGTTCCCAGCTAAATATTGAAATGTTTAGAGGGATTCCAGCTAAATATTGAAATGTTTAGAGGGATTCCAGCTGAATTTTGGGATTTTTAAAGTGGATTCCTAGCTGAATATTGGGATTTTTAGAGGGGGATCCCAGGTGAATATCAGGAATTTTAGAGGGGATCCCCAGTTGAATATTGGGGTTTTTAGAGAGGGATACCAGCTGAATATCGGGAATTTTAGAGGAGGATTCAATCTGAATATTGGGATATTTAGAGGGGATTCTGGCTGAATATTGGGATTTTTAGAGAGATTCCCAGCTGAATATTGGGATTTTTAGAGAGATTCCCAGCTGAATATTGGGATTTTTAGAGGGATTCCCAGCTGAATATTGGGATTTTTAGATGGATGTCCAACTGAATATTGGGATATTTAGAGGGGATTCTGGCTGAATATTGGGAAATTTAGAAGATTCCAGCTGAATTTTGGGATTTTTAGAGGAGATCCCATCTGAATATTGGGATATTTAGTGGGGATCCCCAGTTGAATATTGGGATTTTTAGAGAGGGATTCCAGCTGAATATCAGGAATTTTAGAGGAGGATTCAATCTGAATATTGGGATTTTTAGAGGGATTCCCATCCGAATATTGGGATTTTTAGAGAGGGATCCCAGCTGAACATCAGGAATTTTAGAGGAGGATTCAATCTGAATATTGGGATATTTAGAAGGGGATTCCAGGTGAATATTGGGATATTTAGAGTGGATTCCAGCTGAATTTTGGGATTTTTAAAGTGGATTCCCAGCTGAATATTGGGATTTTTAGAGGGCGATCCCAGGTGAATATCAGGAATTTTAGAGGGGATCCCCAGTTGAATATTGGGGTTTTTAGAGAGGGATCCCAGCTGAATATCAGGAATTTTAGAGGAGGATTCAATCTGAATATTGGGATTTTTAGAGGGGATTCTGGCTGAATATTGGGAAATTTAGAGGATTCCAGTTGAATTTTGGGATATTTAGAGAGGGATCCCAGCTGAATATCAGGAATTTTAGAGGGGGATTCAATCTGAATATTGGGGTATTTAGAGGAGGATCCCAGCTGAATATTGGGATATTTAGAAGGGGATTCCAGGTGAATATTGGGATATTTAGAGGGATCCCATCTGAATATTGGGATATTTAGAGAGATTCCCATCTGAATATTGGGATTTTTTGTGGGGATTCCATCTGGATATTGGGATTTTTAGAGAGGGATCCCAGGTGAATATCAGGAATTTTAGAGGGGGATTCCATCTGAATATTGGGATTTTTAGAGAGGATTCCAGCTCAATACTGGGATATTTAGAGGGGATCCCAGCTGAATATTGGGATATTTAGAGGGGATCCCCAGTTGAATATTGATATTTTTAGAGAGGGATTCCAGCTGAATATCAGGAATTTTTGGAGAGGGATTCCATCTGAATACTGGGATTTTTAGAGGGGATCCCATCTGAATATTGGGATTTTTGGAGAGGGATTCCATCTGAATATTGGGATTTTTAGAGGGATTCCCATCTGAATATTGGGGTTTGTAGAGAGGGATCCCAGCTAAATATCAGGAATTTTAGAGAAGGATTCAATCTGAATATTGGGATATTTAGAGGGGATCCCATCTGAATATTGGGATTTTTGGAGAGGGATTCCATCTGAATATTGGGATTTTTAGAGGGATTCCCAGCTGAATATTGGGATTTTTAGAGAGGGATCCCAGCTGAATATCAGGAATTTTAGAGGAGGATTCAATCTGAATATTGGGATATTTAGAGGGGATTCCAGGTGAATTTTGGGATTTTTAGAGGGATGCCCATCCGAATATTGGGATTTTTAGAGTGGATTCCCAGTTGAATATTGAGATTTTTAGAGAGGGATTCCAGCTGAATATTGGGATATTTAGTGGGGATCCCATCTGAATATTGGGATTTTTAAAGTGGGTTCCCAGCTAAATATTGGGATTTTTAGAAGGATTCCCATCTGAACATCGGGATTTTTAGGGAACACCCTTTCATTAGGAGTTCCAGCCCCAGCCCTGCAGGATCCATGAACAAATCCCACTGGGAATAACAAACATTACAGCAAACCAGGGGGGCTGGAGCCGCCCTGACCCTACAAAGGTTTCACATTTTGGCTCCGAATGAACTCGGGGTGAGGATTTTCCTCCTTGGAGCCGAACTGCTTTAAAAATAAACAGGAATTTGGTCAGGACATGGAATTGGAACCCCTCAGGACGAGGATTCCCGACACGAGGTGGGAAGCAGACGGATCAAACCACGGAGCCATCACCCCGAACCCACTCCCGGGGTTATCCAGAGGCTCTGGAATCTCCAGGAGAGTTTTTAATGAATTTCTCCAGGCTGGGAGATCGACCCCAGGGGCTCTGGGAGCATCCGGGAGCCCTTTGGATCTGCGAGGGTGAAATCCAGGATTGCTCTTCCCAGCCTGCATCCCTGGAGGGGAGCACAGGCAGCCCTCGGATCCAGGGGGAATTTGGGGTGGGTTTATTCCCAGAAGGGTTTTTTTTTCTGGGATTTTCCAGCTGTTTTTTCTGGATTTCCAGAGCTGAGCACTGAGGGGTGTGCGGCCTTGAGCTGTGTCCCCGGAGCTGCTGGAACTGGGATTTAATCCATAAAAATGATGTCATGGCTGTGGAGACAGGAATTGGGAATTCAGGAGGCCTGGGGTGAGACCACGCCAAGCCTGACCCAGGAAAGTCACACTGGAAGTTTGGAGAATTTCCATAATCATTTCTCTGCCCAAGAGGAAAGGTCCACTGTGTTAAGTTGATGCGCTCAAAATATATCCTGATCCAAGGGGGAAACAAGTTTTCCCCCTCCAAACTGGGAGAAGGGGCGGTTCTTTTCTTTTTTTTTTTTGGGGAGGGGGGGGGGGAAATTTCCCCAAAATATTCCTTGGCTCCCCAGATCTTCTCTCTTTTTTCCTGGAATTGTGTTTGGGGCTGTCAGGATTCCTGGAATTGTGTTTGGGGCTGCCAGGATTCCCTGGAATTATGTTGTGGACTGTGGATTCCAGCTGCAGGTTTCCCTGGAATGCTGCTTTGGGCTGCCAGGATTCCCTGGAATTGAGTTTGGGTTGCAAGGATTCCTTGGAATTGCGTTTGGGGCTGTCAGGATTCCCTGAAATCGCGGCTGGGGCTATTCCAGCCTCAGATTTCCCTGGAATGATGTTTTGGACTGTCAGGATTCCTTGGAATAGCGCTTTAGGCTGTCGGGATTCCCTGGAATCGCAGATTTCCCTGGAATGATGCTCGGGGCTATTCCAGTCTCAGGTTTCCCTGGAAACACCCAGCCTGGCTGCTTCCCGTTTTTCCCGGTGTTTTTCCCCGTTTTTCCGGTGTTTTTCCCATTTTTCCCAGTGTTTTTCCCATTTTTCCCCGTTTTTTCCCATTTTTCCCGTTTTCCCCATTTTTCCCGTGGTTTTCCCATTTTCCCAGTTTTTCCCATTTTCCCAGTGGTTTTCCCATTTTTCCCATTGGTTTTCCCATTTTTCCGGTGTTTTCCCCATTTTTCCCGGTGTTTTTCCCCATTTTTCCCGGTGTTTTTCCCCATTTTTCCCAGTGGTTTTCCCCATTTTTCCCGGTGTTTTTCCCCATTTTTCCCGTTGGTTTTCCCCATTTTTCCCAGTGGTTTTCCCCATTTTTCCCGGTGTTTTTCCCCATTTTTCCCGGTGGTTTCCCCATTTTTCCCGGTGTTTTTCCCCATTTTTCCCGGTGGTTTTCCCATTTTCCCAGTGTTTTCCCCATTTTCCCGGTTTTTCCCATTTTTCCCGGTGTTTTTCCCCATTTTTCCCGGTGTTTTCCCCATTTTTCCCGGTGTTTTTCCCCATTTTTCCCGGTGTTTTTCCCCGTTTTTCCCGTTGGTTTTCCCCATTTTTCCCGGTGTTTTTCCCCATTTTCCCATTGGTTTTTTCCCCATTTTTCCCGGTGGTTTTTCCCCATTTTTCCCGGTGTTTTTCCCCATTTTTCCCGGTGTTTTTTCCCCATTTTTCCCGGTGTTTTTCCCCATTTTTCCCGGTGTTTTTCCCCATTTTTCCCGGTGTTTTTCCCCATTTTTCCCAGTGTTTTTCCCCATTTTTCCCCGGTGTTTTTCCCATTTTTCCCGGTGTTTTTCCCCATTTTTCCCCGGTGTTTTTCCCCATTTTTCCCAGTGTTTTTCCCCATTTTTCCCAGTGTTTTTCCCCATTTTCCCGGTGTTTTTCCCCCATTTTTCCCGGTGTTTTTCCCCATTTTTCCCGGTGTTTTTCCCCATTTTTCCCAGTGTTTTTTCCCCATTTTTCCCAGTGTTTTTCCCCATTTTTCCCGGTGTTTTTCCCCATTTTTCCCGTTGGTTTTCCCCATTTTTCCTGGTGTTTTTCCCCATTTTTTCCCGGTGGTTTTCCCCATTTCTCCCGGTGTTTTTCCCCATTTTTCCCATTGGTTTTCCCCATTTTTCCCAGTGTTTTTCCCCGTTTTTCCCATTGGTTTTTCCCATTTTTCCCGGTGTTTTTTTTCCCATTTTTCCCGTTGGTTTTCCCCGTTTTTTCCTGTTTTTCCTGGTGTTTTTTCCCCATTTTTCCTGGTGTTTTTTCCCCATTTTTCCCGTTGGTTTTCCCCATTTTCCTGGTGTTTTTTCCCCATTTTTCCTGGTGTTTTTTCCCCATTTTTCCCGTTGGTTTTCCCCATTTTCCTGGTGTTTTTTCCCCATTTTTCCTGGTGTTTTTTCCCCATTTTTCCCGTTGGTTTTCCCCATTTTCCTGGTGTTTTTTCCCCATTTTTCCCGTTGTTTTTTCCCCATTTTTCCCGCTGGTTTTTCCCATTTTTCCCGGTGTTTTTTCCCATTTTTCCCGCTGGTTTTTCCCAGCGCTCTCCCAGAGTGGAATACACCGAATTTTTCAATTTCAATTCCACTCCAATTCCTCCACCTGGAAACGAGGACGGAAGCAGCCGGGAGAGCTGGAAATGGGATTTGGCACGGCTGAGAAAAGCTGGGATTTTCCTAAAAAAATCCCAAAGTTGCCAATTCCCAGGAATTGGGTGAAATCAACTTCCAAACCGACAGAAAATCAACTTTATTTCCATTTTTAATTAGGAATTGAACCAGCCTGACTGAATAAAGAGAAAATAAAAGCGGGTAAAAGGCGATTTTTATTGGAAAATCACGGCTGGAATTTGTTTGGATCTGGGAATAGCGGCAGGAAAGATTAAGGGGAGATTAAGGCACGCTGGGAATGGGGGAGGCAAAGATTATTTTAACTCTTGGTGGCTGCTGGGCTTTGAAGGACTGAAAATTGGGGTTTTAGGGGTTTTTAGGGGTTTTTAAAGGTGTTTTAAATGGTTTTTTTAGGGGTTTTTAGGGTTTTTTTAGGGGTTTTTTAGGTGATTTTTAGGGTGTTTTAAGGGTGTTTTTAGGGTGTTTTTAAGGTGATTTTTAAGGTGATTTTTAAGGTAATTTTAAGGTGATTTTTAAGGTGATTTTAAGGTGGTTTTAACGTGGTTTTAAGGTGATTTTTAAGGTGGTTTTAAGGTGGATTTTAAGGTGGTTTTAAGGTGATTTTAAGGTGGTTTTAAGGTGGTTTTTAAGGTGGTTTTTAAGGTGGTTTTAAGGTGATTTAAGGTGGTTTTAAGGTGATTTTAAGGTGGTTTTAAGGTGATTTTTAAGGTGGTTTTAAGGTGGTTTTAAGGTGGTTTTAAGGTGATTTTAAGGTGATTTTAAGGTGGTTTTAAGGTGATTTTTAAGGTGGTTTTAAGGTGGTTTTAAGGTGGTTTTAAGGTGATTTTAAGGTGATTTTAAGGTGGTTTTAAGGTGATTTTTAAGGTGATTTTTAAGGTGATTTTAAGGTGGTTTTAAGGTGGTTTTAAGGTGATTTTTAAGGTGATTTTTAAGGTGGTTTTAAGGTGGTTTTAAGGTGATTTTTAAGGTGATTTTTAAGGTGATTTTAAGGTGATTTTTAAGGTGATTTTTAAGGTGATTTTTAAGGTGGTTTTAAGGTGATTTTAAGGTGATTTTAAGGTGATTTTTAAGGTGGTTTTAAGGTGGTTTAAGGTGGTTTTAAGGTGATTTTAAGGTGATTTTTAAGGTGGTTTTAAGGTGGATTTTAAGGTGATTTTAAGGTGATTTTTAAGGTGGTTTTAAGGTGGATTTTAAGGTGATTTTAAGGTGATTTTTAAGGTGGTTTTAAGGTGATTTTAAGGTGATTTTAAGGTGATTTTAAGGTGGTTTTAAGGTGGATTTTAAGGTGGTTTTAAGGTGATTTTTAAGGTGATTTTAAGGTGGATTTAAGGTGATTTTAAGGTGATTTTTAAGGTGGTTTTAAGGTGGATTTTAAGGTGGTTTTAAGGTGGTTTTAAGGTGATTTTAAGGTGGTTTTAAGGTGATTTTAAGGTGATTTTTAAGGTGGTTTTAAGGTGGATTTTAAGGTGATTTTAAGGTGATTTTAAGGTGGTTTTAAGGTGGATTTTAAGGTGATTTTAAGGTGATTTTTAAGGTGGTTTTAAGGTGGTTTTAAGGTGGATTTTAAGGTGATTTTAAGGTGATTTTTAAGGTGGTTTTAAGGTGGATTTTAAGGTGATTTTAAGGTGATTTTAAGGTGATTTTTAAGGTGGTTTTAAGGTGGATTTTAAGGTGATTTTAAGGTGATTTTAAGGTGATTTTTAAGGTGATTTTAAGGTGGTTTTAAGGTGGTTTTAAGGTGATTTTTAAGGTGATTTTAAGGTGATTTTAAGGTGGTTTTAAGGTGGTTTTAAGGTGATTTTAAGGTGGTTTTAAGGTGATTTTTAAGGTGGTTTTAAGGTGATTTAAAGGTGATTTTTAAGGTGATTTTTAAGGTGGTTTTAAGGTGGATTTTAAGGTGATTTTTAAGGTGATTTTAAGGTGGTTTTAAGGTGGTTTTAAGGTGATTTTTAAGGTGATTTTAAGGTGATTTTAAGGTGATTTTTAAGGTGATTTTAAGGTGGTTTTAAGGTGGTTTTAAGGTGATTTTTAAGGTGATTTTAAGGTGATTTTTAAGGTGATTTTAAGGTGGTTTTAACGTGGTTTTAAGGTGATTTTTAAGGTGATTTTAAGGTTTTTTAAGGTATTTTTAAGGGTTTTTAAAGGTGATTTTAAGGTATTTTTAAAGGTTTTTTTAAAGGTGATTTAAAGGTTTTTTTAAAGGTGTTTTTAAGGTTGTTTTAAAGGTTTTTTAAAGGTTTTTTTAAAGGTGGTTTTTAGGTGGTTTTAAGGTGATATTTAGGGTTTTTTTTAGGGTTTTTAAAAGCATTTTAAAGGAATTTTTAGGTGTTTTTAAGTTGGTTTTTAAGGTGGATTTTTGGGTTTTTAAAGGTGGTTTTTAAGGGTTTTTTTAGGGTTTTTTTTAGGTTTTCCTAAGCTTTTTAAAGTTTTTTTAAGGCGGTTTTTACGTTTTTTTAAGGTGATTTTTAAGGTGATTTTAAGGGATTTTTAAGGTGATTTTTAGGGATTTTAGGGTATTTTTAAGGTGATTTTTAAGGTGGTTTTAAAGGTGATTTTTAAGGTGATTTTTAAGGGATTTTTAGGGTATTTTTAAGGCATTTTTAAGGTGATTTTAGGTGATTTTTAGGGTATTTTAAGGTGGTTTTAAAGGTGATTTTTAAGGTGTTTTTTAAGGTTTTTTTTGTTTTTTTAGGGTTTATTTTGGGTTTTTAAAGGTGATTTTTAAGGTGATTTTTCAGGTGTTTTTTAGGGTTTTTTTTAGGTGTTTTTAGGGTTTTTTTAGGGGTTTTTAAGGTGATTTTTAGGTTTTTTTCAGGTGATTTTTCAGGCAGTTTTCAGGCCATTTTTCAGGCGGTTTTTGGGGGTTTTTGGGGGGTTTTGGGGGTTTTTTTAGGTTTTTTTAAGGTGTTTTTTAAGGTGGTTTTTAAGGTGGTTTTTTGGGGGTTTTTGGGGGTTTTTAGGGGTTTTTTTTAGGGTTTTTTAAGGTGTTTTTTAGGGTTTTTAGGGGTTTTTTTAGGTTTTTTTAAGGTGATTTTAAGGTGTTTTTAAAGGTGTTTTTTAGGTGTTTTTTAGGGTTTTTTGGGGTTTTTTTAGGGTTTTTTTAGGGATTTTTAAGGTGGTTTTAAGGTGATTTTAAGTGGGTTTTTGGGGTTTTTTTAGGGTATATTTAGGTATTTTTTGGTATTTTTAAGATTTTCCTCCTGTGCTGCACACTTGGTGTTTTGTGTTATCAATGAACCCAAACCTTAGGAAAACACCGCTGTAAAATCTGCTTTTCTTGTGTAAAAACCTCATTTTTTTGGGTAAACCCCTCATTTTTGGGGTAAAAGTCTGGGGTTTTCTTGTGTTAAAAGTGCATTTTTTTTTTGGAGTGAACCCCCTTCTTTTATTGTGTATAAATCTGATTTTCTTGTGCAAAAAAAGGTGATTTTCTCGTCTAAAAATCTGATTTTTTGGGGTAAAAAAAGGGGATTTTCTTGTCCAAAAAAAGAGGTGATATTTTGTCTAAAAATCTGCTTTTCTTGTGCAAAAAAAGTGATTTTCTTGTCTAAAAATCTGCTTTTTTGGGGTAAAAAAATTGTATAAAAAACTGCTTTTCTTGTGCAAAAAAAGCAATATTTTGTCTAAAAATCTGATTTCCTTGTGCAAGAAAAAAAGTGATATTTTGTCTAAAAATCTGCTTTTTTAGGTAAAAAAAAATCTAAAAAACTGCTTTTCTTGTGCAAAAAAAAAAGAGGTGATATTTTGTCTAAAAATCTGATTTTCTTGTGCAAAAAAAAAGTGATTTTCTTGTCTAAAAATCTCATTTTCTTGTCTAAAAAGTTGCTCTTTTTTGTGTAAAAATCTGCTTTTTTTAATGGAAAAATCTGCTTTTTTATGGAAAAATCTGCTTTTTTAATTGAAAAATCTGCTTTTTTATGGAAAAATCTGCTTTTTTATGGAAAAATCTGCTTTTTTTAATGGAAAAATCTGCTTTTTTATGGAAAAATCTGCTTTTTTATGGAAAAATCTGCATTTTTTTAATGGAAAAATCTGCATTTTTTTAATGGAAAAATCTGCTTTTTTAATGGAAAAATCTGCTTTTTAATGGAAAAATCTCCTTTTTTAATGGAAAAATCTGCTTTTTAATGGAAAAATCTGCTTTTTAATGGAAAAATCTCCTTTTTTAATGGAAAAATCTGCTTTTTTTAATGTAAAAATCTGCTTTTTTAATGGAAAAATCTGCTTTTTAATGGAAAAATCTCCTTTTTTAATGGAAAAATCTGCTTTTTTTAAATGGAAAAATCTGCTTTTTAAATGGAAAAATCTGCTTTTTTAATGGAAAAATCTGCTTTTTTATGGAAAAATCTGCTTTTTTAATGGAAAAATCTGCTTTTTAATGGAAAAATCTGCTTTTTTAATGGAAAAATCTGCTTTTTAATGGAAAAATCTGCTTTTTTTAATGGAAAAATCTGCTTTTTAATGGAAAAATCTGCTTTTTTTAATGGAAAAATCTGCTTTTTAATGGAAAAATCTGCATTTTAATGGAAAAATCTGCTTTTTAATGGAAAAATCTGCTTTTTAATGGAAAAATCTGCTTTTTAAATGGAAAAATCTGCTTTTTTTAATGTAAAAATCTCCTTTTTAATGGAAAAATCTGCATTTTTTAATGGAAAAATCTGCTTTTTTTAGTGTAAAAATCTGAATTTTAATGGAAAAATCTGCTTTTTTTTAATGGAAAAATCTGCATTTTTTAATGGAAAAATCTGCTTTTTAATGGAAAAATCTGCACTTTTTAATGGAAAAATCTGCACTTTTATGGAAAGGGGAAAATAATTTTGGGGTTTTTATGTTTTAGTTTGAAATCCCAAAACAATTTTAACAATTTTAACAATTTTAACAATTCCTGGGTTGTCACAGGGGCTTTGGTGCTCAGGAATTTGGATCCAGATCCCAGAATCCCAGGAATTCCTGGAATATCCCAGCTGGAAGGGATCCCCTGGATCCAACAATCCCACCCTGACATTCCTGGAGTTCCGGCAGCCTCGGGAATGTGAGCATTCCCTGATTTCCCTGCTCCAGCGTTTCCTTGGGCTGGAAAACTCCAGGGTGGAGCTGGCGGTGGCACTCCAGGGATTTGAATTTCCTGGGAATGTGAGAGAATTCCCAGCTCTGGGATTGGAATGATCTTTATTTCCCGGGAATGTGGGAGAATTCCCAGCTCTGGAATGTGGGAGAATTCCCAGCTCTGGGATGGGAATGATCTTTATTTCCTTGGAATGTGGGAGAATTCCCAGCTCTGAGATGGGAATGCTTTGCATTTCCCGGGAATGTGGGAGAATTCCCGGCTCTGGGAATGTTTTGCATTTCCCGGGAATGTGGGAGAATTCCCAGCTCTGGGACATGGGAGAATTCCCAGCTCTGGGATTGGAATGCTTTGCATTTCCCTGGAGAATTCCCGGCTCTGGGAATGCTTTGGATTTCCTTGGAATGTGGGAGAATTCCCAGCTCTGGAATGTGGGAGAATTCCCAGCTCTGGAATGTGGGAGAATTCCCAGCTCTGGGATTGGAATGATCTTTATTTCCCTGGAATGTGGGGGAATTTCCGGCTCCGGGACGGGAATGATCTTTATTTCCCTGGAATGTGGGAGAATTCCCAGCTCTGGGAATGCTTTGGATTTCCTTGGAATGTGGGAGAATTCCCAGCTCTGGGACGGGAATGATCTTTATTTCCCTGGAATGTGGGAGAATTCCCAGTTCTGGGATGGGAATGCTTTGCATTTCTCTGGAACGTGGGGGAATTCCCAGCTCTGGAATGTGGGAGAATTCCCAGCTCTGGGATGGGAAAGTTTTGTGTTTCCCTGGAATGCGGGAGAATTCCCAGCTCTGGGATGTGGGAGAATTCCTGGCTTTGGGATGTGAGAGAATTCCCAGCTCTGGGAATGTTTTGCATTTCCCTGGAATGTGGGAGAATTCCCAGCTCTGGGATGTGGGAGAATTCCCAGCTCTGGGAATGATCTTTATTTCCCTGGAATGTGGGGAATTCCCGGCTCTGGGATGGGAATGAGCAGAGGCAGCTTTGGCTGCTGATCAGCCTGGACGAGGCTTTTCCAAGGGCAGAAATCCTGGGAAAAATGGAAGTTTGGGAATGGGAGAGGCCAGGGCTGGCTGGGAACGAGGAATTTGGGAAGTGGCTGAGCCAAGGCCTCATTCCCATTTATTTGGGATAGGTCGGCTGTGCTTGAGGGAAAACCTGGGAAAAGGAGCAGGAGGATTTTGAGTTTTTAACTCCTAGGAAATGGAGTTGTTTTCCAAGAGTTGGGAGTTAATTCCCAAAATTTGGGTTGTTCCAGAGGATCCCTGGCTGCTCCATCCCTGGCAGTGTCCAAGGCTGGGCTGGATGGGGCTGGGAGCAGCCTGGGATGTGGGATTGTCCCATGGATCCATGGATTAACGTCCCTTCCCATCCAAAGCGTTCCATGGCTCTGGGAGATTCCGGGAAAATTCAGGGGGTTAAAATCCTTTATTTCATTTATCAGTGCTCTGATATTCCATGAAAATTCAGGGTTTAAAAAACCTTTATTTGAATTATCAGTGCTCTGATATTCCATGAAGATTCAGGAATTTTAAAACCCTTTATTTGAATTATCTGTGCTCTGATATTCCATAAAGATTTAGGATTTTTAAAACCTTTATTTTCATTATCTGCAGGTTTTCAGTTCTGTGATATTCCATGAAAATTTAAAAGTTTTTAAAACCCTTTATTTGAATTCCTGCATTTTTTCAGTGCTCTGATATTCCATGAAGATTTTGGGGTTTTTAAAACCTTTATTTTCATTATCTGCAGGTTTTCAGTGCTCTGATATTCCATGAAAATTCAGGAATTTTAAAACTTTTATTTGAATTATCAGTGCTCTGATATTCCATGAAGATTTTGGGGATTTTAAAAAACTTTATTTCAGTTTTCAGTGCTGTGATATTCCATAAAATTCAGGAATTTTAAAACCCTTTATTTGAATTATCAGTGCTTTGATATTCCATGAAGATTTTGGGGATTTTAAAAACCTTTATTTGAATTATCTGTGCTCTGATATTCCATGAAAATTCAGGGGTTTAAAAAACTTTTATTTGCATTATCAGTGCTGATATTCCATGAAAATTTTGGGGATTTTAAAAAACTTTATTTCAGTTTTCAGTGCTGTGATATTCCATAAAATTCAGGGACTTTTAAACCCTTTATTTGAATTATCAGTGCTCTGATATTCCATAAAGATTCAGGAATTTTTAAACCCTTTATTTGAATTCCTGCAGGTTTTCAGTGCTCTGAC
Source organism: Acrocephalus arundinaceus (assembly GCA_021534815.1). Taxonomy (NCBI): domain Eukaryota; kingdom Metazoa; phylum Chordata; class Aves; order Passeriformes; family Sylviidae; genus Acrocephalus; species Acrocephalus arundinaceus. Next base: position 34,751,546 of record JAJEOU010002520.1, read on the forward strand.
ATTCCATGAAGATTTAGGATTTTTAAACCCTTTATTTGAATTATCAGTTCTCTGATATTCCATAAAGATTTAGGATTTTAAAACCCTTTATTTGAATTATCAGTGCTCTGATATTCCATGAAAATTCAGGGTTTTTAAAACCCTTTATTTCAATTCCTGCATTTTTTCAGTGCTCTGATATTCCATAAAGATTTAGGATTTTTAAACCCTTTATTTGAATTTTCAGTGCTCTGATATTCCATAAAGATTTAGAAGTTTATAAAAACTTTTATTTCAATTCCTGCATTTTTTCAGTGCTCTGATATTCCATAAAGATTTAGGATTTTTAAACCCTTTATTTGAATTCCTGCATTTTTCAGTGCTCTGATATTCCATAAAGATTTAGAAGTTTTTAAAAACTTTTATTTCAATTCCTGCAGGTTTTCAGTGCTCTGATATTCCATAAAGATTTAGGATTTTTAAACCCTTTATTTGAATTATCAGTGCTCTGACATTCCATGAAGATTTAGGATTTTTAAAACCCTTTATTTGAATTATCAGTGCTCTGATATTCCATAAAGATTTAGGATTTTTAAACCCTTTATTTGAATTATCAGTTCTCTGATATTCCATAAAGATTTAGGATTTTTAAACCCTTTATTTCAATTCCTGCAGGTTTTCAGTGCTCTGATATTCCATAAAGATTTAGGATTTTTAAACCCTTTATTTGAATTCCTGCATTTTTCAGTGCTCTGATATTCCATGAAGATTTAGGATTTTTAAACCCTTTATTTCAATTCCTGCATTTTTCAGTGCTCTGATATTCCATGAAGATTTAGAAGTTTTTAAAAACCTTTATTTCAATTCCTGCAGGTTTTCAATGCTCTGATATTCCATAAAGATTTAGGATTTTTAAACCCTTTATTTCAATTCCTGCATTTTTCAGTGCTCTGATATTCCATAAAGATTTAGGATTTTTAAACCCTTTATTTCAATTCCTGCAGGTTTTCAGTGCTCTGATATTCCATAAAGATTTAGAAGTTTTTAAAAACTTTTATTTCAATTCCTGCATTTTTCAGTGCTCTGATATTCCATAAAGATTTAGAAGTTTTTAAAACTTTTATTTCAATTCCTGCAGGTTTTCAGTGCTCTGATATTCCATAAAGATTTAGGATTTTTAAACCCTTTATTTCAATTCCTGCAGGTTTTCAGGGCTTTGCACCAGCCCAGCTCCAGGACTTTAAAGGAAGAACAAACCCAGGTAAACCCTTCCCAAATTTCCCACCTTTTCCAGGCTCTGCAGGATGGAATTGGGGATCCTGGAATTGTTTGGCCTGGAAAAACCCCAAAGGCAGGGCAGGTTTTCCTCCTGGGGTTGGGATGAGAGGAATTAATTAATGAGGTTTTTCCACTTAAGGAATTCCCAAGGGAAGAATGGGGCAGTTAATGAATGTCAGGAGAGGGGAGAGGCACGAAAATCTGAATTCTGAGACACAAAAACTCTGCGAGGTTCTGACTAAAGGCACCTGATTCCTTCTTTAATTCCTTTTTATTTTGCCTTTTTTAATTCCTTTTCTAAATTAATTCCTTTTTAAATTCCCTTTTATTTTCCTTTTATTTTCCCTTTTTTAATTCCTTTTTAAAATTAATTCCTTTTTTAATTCTCTTTTATTTTTCTTTTATTTTCCTTTTTTTAAATTCCTTTTTTTAATTAATTCCTTTTTTTAATTAATTCCTTTTTTTTATTCCCTTTCATTTTCCTTTTATTTCCCTTTTTTAAATTCCTTTTTAAAATTAATTCATTTTTTTTATTCCCTTTTATTTTCCTTTTATTTCCCTTTTTTTAATTCCTTTTTTTAATTCCCTTTTATTTTTCCTTTTTTAATTAATTCCTTTTTTTATTTTCTTTTATTTTCCTTTTATTTTCCTTTTTTTAATTCCTTTTTAAATTAATTCCTTTTCTAATTCCCTTTTATTTTCCCCCTTTTTAAATTCCTTTTTTTAATTAATTCCTTTTTTAATTCCCTTTTATTTTTCCTTTTTTTAATTCCTTTTTTAATTAATTCCTTTTTTTATTCTCTTTTATTTTTCCTTTTTTTAATTCCTTTTTTAAATTAATTCCTTTTTTTATTCTCTTTTATTTTCCTTTTATTTTCCCTTTTTTAATTCCTTTTTTTAATTCCCTTTTATTTTTTCCTTTTTTAATTCCTTTTTTTAATTCCCTTTTATTTCCCTTTTTTAATTCCTTTTTAAAATTCCCTTTTATTTTTCCGTCTATTTTTATTTCTTTTTTAAATTAATTCCTTTTTTTAATTCCCTTTTATTTTTCCTTTTTTTAATTAATTCCTTTTTTTAATTCCCTTTTATTTTCCTTTTTTTAATTCCTTTTTTTAATTAATTCCTTTTTTAATTCCCTTTTATTTTTCCTTTTTTAATTCCTTTTTTTAATTAATTCCTTTTTTAAATTCCCTTTTATTTTTCCTTTTTTTAATTCCTTTTTTTAATTAATTCCTTTTTTTAATTCTCTTTTATTTTCCTTTTATTTTCCTTTTTTTAATTCCTTTTTTTAATTCCCTTTTATTTCCCTTTTTTAATTCCTTTTTTAATTAATTCCTTTTTTTATTCTCTTTTATTTTCCTTTTATTTTCCCTTTTTTAATTCCTTTTTTTAATTCCCTTTTATTTCCCCCTATTTTTATTCCTTTTTAATTCCTTTTATTTCCCCCTATTTTTATTCCTTTTTAATTCCCTTTTATTTCCCCCTATTTTTATTCCTTTTTAAATTCCTTTTATTTCCCCCTATTTTTATTCCTTTTTAAATCCCTTTTATTTCCCCCTATTTTTATTCCTTACTAAATGTTCAGGAGCTTTCCTGTTTGATCTCAGAGTTTGACACTTCTGGCATTAAAAGTTCTTCCTGATCCATGAATTTCTGAGCTCATGGAATTAAAGGATGAGATTTGGAGGATGTAATTTAATATTCGGGTTTGCTAAAATCAGTGTGGCCCTAAAATCCAAATTTAAATTGGAAAGTGGGAGTTTCAAGAGTTTCAAACCTTCCTGGCTGAATTTTTTTTTGTGGAATTCCAGGACAGCTGTGAGGAATAATCCTTGGATTTATCAGGGGGAAAAGTTGGGAATTCTGCATGAGGGAAAAGTTGGGAATTCTTGGGAATTCTGCATGAGGATCCTGCTTTTCTTAGGTGGAAAAATAGAGAAATAATCTTGAATTTATCAGGGGGAAAAGTTGGGAATTCTGCATGAGGGAAAAGTTGGGAATTCTGCATGAGGATCCTGCCCTTTTTAGGTGGAAAATACAGAGAAATAATCCTGAATTTATCAGGGGGAAAAGTTGGGAATTCTGGATGAGGGGAAAGTTGGGAATTCTGCATGAGGGGAAAGTTGGGAATTCTGCATGAGGGAAAAGTTGGGAATTCTGCATGAGGGAAAAGTTGGGAATTCTGCATGAGGGAAAAGTTGGGAATTCTGCATGAGGATCCTGCTGTTTTTAGGTGGAAAAATAGAGAAATAATCTTGAATTTATCAGAGGGAAAAGTTGGGAATTCTGCATGAGGGAAAAGTTGGGAATTCTGCATGAGGGGAAAGTTGGGAATTCTGCATGAGGATCCTGCTGTTTTTAGGTGGAAAAATAGAGAAATAATCTTGAATTTATCAGAGGGAAAAGTTGGGAATTCTGCATGAGGGAAAAGTTGGGAATTCTGCATGAGGGGAAAGTTGGGAATTCTGCATGAGGATCCTGCCCTTTTTAGGTGGAAAAATAGAGAAATAATCTTGAATTTATCAGAGGGGAAAGTTGGGAATTCTGCATGAGGGAAAAGTTGGGAATTCTGCATGAGGGGAAAGTTGGGAATTCTGCATGAGGATCCTGCTTTTCTTAGGTGGAAAAATAGAGAAATAATCCTGAATTTATCAGAGGGGAAAGTTGGGAATTCTGCATGAGGGAAAAGTTGGGAATTCTGCATGAGGATCCTGCTTTTTTTAGGTGGAAAATACAGAGAAATAATCCTTGAATTTATGAGAGGGGAAAGTTGGGAATTCTGCATGAGGATCCTAATCGTGATTAATTCCTCCCAAATTCCCTAAAAATTCCATAAAAATTCCAGTTCTGCTGCCGGGTGCTGATGAAGAGGAACATTAAAATTTTAAATTTACAAAAGGAATTAAAATTAAAAGTTTCATCTTTAAGCTTTGATTCCCTGGAAAACAACATTATTAACAGTGCAAAGCTTTGGTTCCTGGAAATCAAATCATTTTGATTAAAAGGAATTAAAATTAAAAAAAATTAAAATTTCTTAAAAATTAAAATTTTAAATTTAGAAAGGAATTAAAAGTTTAATCTTTAAGCTTAAAACAACATTATTAACAGTGCAAAGCTTTGGTTCCTGGAAATAAAATAATTTCGATTAAAAGGAATTAAAATTGAAAAAAAAGAATGAATTTTTTTTAAAATTAAAACTTTAAATTTAAAAAGGGAATTAAAATTAAAAGTTTAATCTTTAAGCTTTGATTCCTTGGAAAACAGCATTGTTAACAATGCAAAGCATTGATTCCCTGGAAATCAAATAATTTTGATTAAAAGGAATTAAAAAAGGAATTAAAATTCAAAAATGGAATTAAATTTTTTTAAAAATTAAAATTTAAATTTAAAAAAGAAAACTAAAAGTTTCATCTTTAAGCTTTGATTCCCTGGAAAACAACATTATTAACAGTGCAAAGCTTTGGTTCCTGGAAATCAAATAATTTCGATTAAAAGGAATTAAAATTTTTAAAAAAGAATTTTTTAAAAAATAAAACTTTAAATTTAAAAAGGGAATTAAAATTAAAATTAAAAGCTTAATTTTTAAGCTTTGATTCCTGGAAATCAAATAATTTCAATTAAAAGGAATTAAAATTGAAAAAAAGAATGAAATTTTTTTTAAATTAAAATTTTAAATTTAAAAAGGGAATTAAAATTAAAAGTTTAATCTTTAAGCTTTGATTCCCTGGAAAACAACATTATTAACAGTGCAAAGCTTTGATTCCCTGGAAATCAAATCATTTCAATTAAAAAAGGAATTAAAATTTAAAAAAATTAAAATTTCTTAAAAATTCAAATTTTAAATTTAGAAAGAAATTAAAAGTTTAATCTTTAAGCTTAAAACAACATTATTAACAGTGCAAAGCTTTGGTTCCTGGAAATAAAATAATTTTGATATTAAAATTAAAAAAAAAAATTAAAACAAAAAAGGAATTAATTTTTTAAAAAAATTACAATTTCAAATTTAAAAAAAGGAATTAAAATTTAAATTAAAAGTTTCATCTTTAAGCTTTGATTCCTTGGAAAACAACATTAATTAGGAAGATTTAATCACATGCCCGGGATGCAGTTGGACTCTGGAATTCCAACTTTGCTGGATCAGACAGAGCTGGGTGAGGAACTGGAACAATCCCTGGGATTTTCTTTGGGATTTTCTTTGGGATTTTCCGTGCCCAGGTTATTCCTGTCCTGCTGGGGATTAGGGCACTTCACTCGTCATGAGCCCCAGAGTGGCAGAGGATTAGGGAGCAGCTCAGGGCTGAGCCGGATTTACGGAAGGGCCCATTTGGGAATGGAGGGTTTGACCTCCTGGAATGAGGCCAGAACGGCTGGGAATGTTCCCCTGGAGAAGGGAAAGATCCAGGGAGAGCTTCCAGAACATTCCAGGGCCTGGAGGGGCTCCAGGAGAGCTGGAGAGGGACTGGGGACAAGGGACAGAGGGACAGGACACAGGGAATGGCTTCCAGTGCCAGAGGGCAGCCATGGATGGGAGATTGGGAATTGGGAATTCCTGCCTGGGCTGGAATTCCCAGAGCAGCTGAGATCCCTGGAATGTCCCAGGCCAGGCTGGAGCAGCCTGGGATCGTGGGGGTATCCCCAGGGGTGGAATGGGATAATCCTTAACAGCCCTTCCCACCCAAACCACTCTGGAATTCTGTGATTCCCCCAAATTCTGCGGAATTTCTTCTGGACGCTCTTTAATTCCCTACCCCCAGGCTGTGCTGCTGCAATTCCCACATTTTCAGTCAGAAATCATCCCAAATTTCACTAAAGAATCAAATTCCCAGCAGTGATGGGAAAACAGAGCTCAGGAATTGGGACTTTTGCTGTGTCCATGTTTATTTTACCTTGCAGGGATGTTGGGAAAGGGAATGAGGAGATTTTCAGGGAGCAGTGATGGATTCTGTGTATTTGAGCCACAAAAAATTCCATATTGGTCATTCTGGGCACGGCCTGGCTGTGGGGATAGCCAGGGGAAAAAAAATCCTGAAGAATTGGTTTTTAATTAAAAAATTTAATTTAAAATTAAAGACTTTTAATCCAGGGAAAAGGCAAATCAAGGATTGGAATCTGGAATTGTCACTCACTTGGATTTGCAGCCTCCATAATTGTGGGATCAATTCTGGGATAAATTCCTGGATTTATCTCCTGTTTGCTATCCCCAAATCCTGCTTTTCCTGCTCCCAGCCCTGCAGGGTTTGGGGCAGGGATTTCCCTCTGCATTCCTGCAGGATAATGGGGTAAAATTCAGTTTATTCCAGGAAATGGGAGCTCAGAACCTCAGGATTTTCCCATTCCTCCTCTTCCTGCAAACTGAATTTCAATTAAAATAAATCTGATTTTTTTTTTTTTTTTTTTTTTGGGAATCTTCTTCCTTTTGGAGCTTGGGAGGAGAGGATTTTATGGAATCACAGAATCCATGGGCAGGGAATATTTTTCTTATCCCAGACTGCTCCAAGCCCTTCCAACCTTGGACAGGTTGGAGCATTCATGGTTTTGCTGGGAAATTTGGTTTTTTCTCCCTCATTTTTTTTCCTGCAATGAAACTCTTCCCCGTGACTGCTGTGGAAATGGATTGTGTTATCCTGGAACAGCAATTCCTGGGATTTTAAATCAGCTTCCTGGGAATCCCTCAACGGGAAGAGCCATTGGTTGGTATTTAGGACAGATGGAAATTGTTATTAATGAGGAGTCAGTGCAGAAATGCTGTGGGAATAATTAAATAAATCATTGATTTAATTTATTTAAATCATTTCAGCTCTTCCATCCCTTTGGCTCGGATGAACGTGAATTAAAAAATGGGATGGAGAATGGGAAGATCCCACTTGGGAATGAGGAGCTGAGGGGGGAGGATAAGGAAGTTAAAATGTGGATAAAACTGAGGAGGGGTTTTTAATTAGAACAAATTTCTTGGTGTTTTAGGAAATATGGAAAAGTGATGGGATTTTCTCCTCTTTTTCTTTTCCAGGCACTTGGAAAATCACCCAGAGGTTCCGTGCTGAGGGAATTCTGTGGGAGCATGGCTGGAGCAGGACACGGAGCGTGGGCACGGAATGCAGGCGGTGATGGTGAGGGGGACTCGTTAATTAAAGACCTCTAATTACTGAGGGGGACTCCTTAATTAAAGACCTCTAATTACTGAGGGGGACTCCTTAATTAAAGACCTCTAATTACTGAGGGGGACTCCTTAATTAAAGACCTCTAATTACTGAGGGGGACTCGTTAATTAAAGACCTCTAATTACTGAGGGGGACTCCTTAATTAAAGACCTCTAATTACTGAGGGGGACTCCTTAATTAAAGACCTCTAATTACTGGGGGGGACCTGTTAATTGCAGATCTCTAATTACTGAGGGGGACCCGTTAATTAAAGACCTCTAATTACTGAGGGGGACCCGTTAATTGCAGATCTCTGATTACTGAGGGGGACCCGTTAATTGCAGACCTCTGATTACTGAGGGGGACCCGTTAATTGCAGATCTCTGATTACTGAGGGGGACCCGTTAATTGCAGATCTCTGATTACTGAGGGGGACTCCTTAATTAAAGACCTCTAATTACTGAGGGGGACCTGTTAATTGCAGACCTCTGATTACTGAGGGGGACCCGTTAATTGCAGATCTCTGATTACTGAGGGGGACCCGTTAATTGCAGATCTCTGATTACTGAGGGGGACCCGTTAATTGCAGATCTCTAATTACTGAGGGGGATCCGTTAATTGCAGATCTCTGATTACTGAGGGGGACCCTTAATTGCAGATCTCTAATTACTGAGGGGGACTCCTTAATTAAAGACCTCTAATTACTGGGGGGGACCTGTTAATTGCAGACCTCTAATTACTGAGGGGGACCCGTTAATTGCAGATCTCTAATTACTGAGGGGGACCCGTTAATTGCAGATCTCTGATTACTGAGGGGGACCCTTAATTGCAGATCTCTAATTACTGAGGGGGACCCGTTAATTGCAGATCTCTGATTACTGAGGGGGACCCGTTAATTGCAGATCTCTGATTACTGAGGGGGACCCGTTAATTGCAGACCTCTAATTACTGGGGGACCGTTTTGCGATCTAATATGGGGGACCCGTTAATTGCAGATCTCTAATTACTGAGGGGGACCCTTAATTGCAGATCTCTAATTACTGAGGGGGACCCGTTAATTGCAGATCTCTAATTACTGAGGGGGACCCGTTAATTGCAGATCTCTGATTACTGAGGGGGACTCATTAATTGCAGACCTCTAATTACTGACTGCAGCCATCATGGAATCCTGGAGTGCTTTGGGTGGGAAGGGACCTTCAGTCCCAATCCAGGGATTGATCCCAGGGACACCTCCCACCATCCCAGGGTGCTCCAGCCTGGCCTGGGACATTCCAGGGATCTCAGCTGCTCTGGGAATTCCAGCCCAGGCAGGAATTCCCAATTCCCAATCTCCCATCCATGGCTGCCCTCTGGCACTGGAAGCCATTCCCTGTGTCCTGTCCCTCTGTCCCTTGTCCCCAGTCCCTCTCCAGCTCTCCTGGAGCCCCTTCAGGCCCTGGAATGTTCTGGAAGCTCTCCCTGGATCTTTCCCTTCTCCAGGGGAACATTCCCAGCTCTCCAGGCTGCCTCCACCCTTTGGAGAGCTGGATATGGAGACCTCACCCTCAGCTTTATTTCCCAAACCCCTAATCCAGGCAGGAGCCCATGGATCCCATGGATCAGCGCCTGCCGTGCCCTTTCCCAAGGAACCTTTGGTGTTCCCAAAATATTTCAGCAGGATAAACATTTGATATTGAGAAATTTAAAAGCTCAAATCACTCTTTGAGGAAGATGAGTATTTAACAATGAGTGTTGTTTAATAAAAGGGTGGATATCCATGAGAACCTGGCTGTGTTTCTGCTCTGCCCACAGTGGGACGCTCCCCCCTGGAGCCGGGGCTGTGATCCCGCCCCGCTCCGTGCCCGGGGCTGCCCCTGGAGCCATGAGGAGGTTCGGGTACTGCCGGGTGGTGCTGGCCACGTCCCTGCTCTGGGTGCTGCTGGACGTGTTCCTGCTGCTCTACTTCAGCGAGTGCAACAAGTGTGAGGACAGCAAGGAGCGCTCGCTGCTGCCGGCGCTGCGCGGTGAGAGCCCAGCCCAGCCCAGGGGATGGATCCCTCTCCTTCCTCTGTGGGGCATTTCCAGGGAAAATCCATCCAGTTGTGAAATATCACATGTAGGAGCAGTGTGGGATGGTGATGGGATGGATGGAGATGAGAAATCTCTGGGGTTGAGGTTGATTTTATTGCACAGGGTGTGTGTGCAGGGGCCCTGCTATGAGCTGCCAGCCACAGCTCAGAGCAGAGAGAGAGAGAGCAAAGGAAAGGAGGAAGAAAAACAGGACAAAGTTCCCATTCCAATCCATTAAATCTTCTGCACTGAATATTCTGATTTACACCAACCAATCCAGCACAAGACACAAATCCTGCAGCATTTACACACAGCCCATAAGAATCATTACATTACAATAGTGTTATATTTTAAACCCTAAAAATTACAAACCCTACAACATTTACACACAGCCCATAAGAATCATTACATTCCCATACTGTGTTATATTTTAAACCCTAAAACTACAAATCCTACAGCATTTACACACAGCCTATAAAAATCATTACATTACAATAGTGTTATATTTTAAACCCTAAAAATTACAAACCCTACAACATTTACACACAGCCTATAGGAATCATTACATTACTGTGCTGTGTTATATTTTAAACCCTAAAAATTACAAATCCACACATTACACAGCCATCATATGTTATATTTCTAAATAAAATTTACAACACCTAAGCATTACACACAGCCATAAAATTACACACACCTAAAAAAAAACCTACAGCATTTACACACAGCCTATAGGAATCACTACATTACCATATTTATGTTATATTTTAAACCCTAAAACCTACAAATCCTACAGCATTTACACACAGCCCATAACAATCACTACATTCCCACCCTGTGTTAGATTTTAAACCCTAAAAACTACAAACCCTACAACATTTACACACAGCCCATAACAATCATTACATTCCCACCCTGTGTTATATTTTAAACCCTAAAAACGACTCTTGGGACCCCTCCTGCCCAGCCAGCAGGGTCTGCTCTGACCCTTGGGCTCTTGGTAAGGAGAAGGGCATTGTTTAATTAATTAATTTGTTTAATTAATTTAATTGTTTAACCTTCAGCTGGCCATACCAGTTGTTCAGTAACTAAAGCTCAGAATCTCAGACATCAAAATTTGCTTTCAATTCTATTTCACTTACAGGTTTTATATTCTCTAAAAATAAGCAATATTTATAAAGTTTTCCTGTTTCATCTTCCCCAGCAGCCACCTAAATTATTTTCACTTTAAACCCAGTAATTCCTTGAAGTCTGCAGTGTGGGCTCCATCCAAAAATTACAGAAAATCACCCAAACCCATGGAGAGGAGGGAAGAGGAAGGTGCAAAAAGAACAACTTGGTCAGTTTAGTTGAGATGATTCCACCCTGAAGTCTCCATCTTGCAGCACATTTATTACTGTATACCAAAATCTTAAATTCTGAGTTTCCAGAATTCCAGCACTCTGGGGTTTTTATCTTTTTTTCTTCTATTAGAGCCAGGGTTAAATGCTGGAGATGTGCAGTTTTGTGTTTGGACTCAGATCTTTATTAATTAAATTAATAAAGTTAAATTAATTAAAATGAATTATCTTTATTAATTCTCATCTGTAGCACAGTCTCACAAGCTGTGAGTTCTGGGTAATGAGAAAATGTAGTTTTGAGTTCTAGGTGAGTAGAAAATGGCTCTACAAGGTTTTTTAAGCACAAACTGTGCAATTATGAAATGACACCTAAATTATTTTTATTTTTAACCCAATAACCAACCACCCCTGGCCCACAGTGTGGATTTTTCTACCCAATTACAAAATCCCACCCAGAGCCATGGAGGAGAAGGTGAAAAAGAAGGACTGGCCTCTGCCCTAAATCCTCCATCTTGCTTTATAAATATATATATATATTTAAAATTATTTATTTATATAGATTATATAGATATTATTTATATATTTATTATTTTATATATAAAATAATAAATACTATATAATATATAATATTATACATATATTTTATATATATTAGTATTTATATTATATATTATATATATTATATATAATTATATATAATATATATATTATATATTATATATATTATATTATATATTATATATTATATATATTATATAATATATATATATTATATATTATATATATTATATGTTATTGTATATATTATATACATATATAATATATGACATATGATATATTATATATATGATATATTATATATTATATATTATACATTATATATTTATATATATAAAATATTTATTTTAAAATATATTTTATATATCTATTCCTGTATTCTAAACCCTTAAACTCTCAGTTTCCCACCCTGTGATCTCACACACTTCTCTCCAAACTGCACCCCCACAATCCCAGCGCTGTCACTCAATTTTGGGAACCTTTTCCATCCCCTCAGGTCAGTGCAGGGTTTGTTGGGGACACAGAAATCCTGGAATTCTCACTATCCCAGCCTCTCCAAGACTGTCAATTCCTTGTTTTATGTTTGTGCCTCAAAACTGCTTTTCCCAGCAGAGAAGATCCCAGGATCTGCAGGATTTGGTGTTGTCTGAGTTTGTGTTTTATGGGATGGGTGGGGTTAAAAGGACCTTAAATCCCATTCCAGGGGCTGGGACAGCTCCCACCATCCCAGGCTGCTCCAAACCCTGTCCAGCCTTGGACACTTCCATGGATCCAGGGGCAGCCACAGCTGCTCTGGGCACCCTCACAAAAGCTGTGGCTGCCCCTGGATCCATGGAAGTGTCCAAATCCAGCTTGGATGGGGATTGGAGCACCCTGGGATGGTGGGAGGGAACAAATCCAGGGGGTTCAATCACCTTGGAATAAAAGTGGATGTTCTTGGATCCAGAGAGGGATAAAAGCTCCTGGTGGAGCAGGGAAAAGCGGGATTGGATTTCCAGCATTCCTTGTGGAACACCAGAAGCTCCCTGAGGGATAAATCCCATTCCCAGGTGCTCAGATCCCTTTTTGTGTTTTCCAGCCGTTATTTCCCGGAGCCAGGAGGGCCCGGGGGAGATGGGCAGGGCCGTGCTGATCCCCAAGGAGGAGCAGGAGAAGATGAAGGAGCTGTTCAAGATCAACCAGTTCAACCTCCTGGCCAGCGACCGCATCGCCCTGAACCGCAGCCTGCCCGACGTGCGGCTGGACGGGTCAGATCCTGGGAAAGTCAGGGTGGGATGGGGAGAAATCCTGTCCTGGGATGGGCTGGGGGAGAAATCCTGTCCTGGGAGGATGGGATGGGGAAATCCTGTCCTGGGAGTGCTGGGATGGGGATAAATCCTGTCCTGGGAGAGATGGGGGATAAATCCTGTCCTGGGATGGGATGGGGGATAAATCCTGTCCTGGGAGAGATGGGGGATAAATCCTGTCTGGGAATGGGATGGGGGAGAAATCCTGTCCTGGGAGAGATGGGATGGGGATAAATCCTGTCCTGGGAGAGATGGGGGATAAATCCTGTCCTGGGAGTGCTGGGATGGGGATAAATCCTGTCCTGGAGAGATGGGGGATAAATCCTGTCCTGGGAGAGATGGGATGGGGATAAATCCTGTCCTGGGAGAGATGGGGATAAATCCTGTCCTGGGAGGCTGGGATGGGGATAAATCCTGTCCTGGGAGAGATGGGGGATAATCCTGTCCTGGGATGGGATGGGGGAGAAATCCTGTCCTGGGATGGCTGGGGGAAAAATCCTGTCCTGGGATGGGCTGGGGGAGAAATCCTGTCTGGGATGGGCTGGGGGATAAATCCTGTCCTGGGAATGGGATGGGGGAGAAATCCTGTCCTGGGATGGGCTGGGGGAAAAATCCTGTCCTGGGATGGGCTGGGGGAAAATCCTGTCTGGGATGGGCTGGGGGAGAAATCCTGTCCTGGGATGGGCTGGGGGATAAATCCTGTCCTGGGAATGGGATGGGGGATAAATCCTGTCCTGGGAGAGATGGGGGATAAATCCTGTCCTGGGAGTGCTGGGATGGGGATAAATCCTGTCCTGGGAGAGATGGGATGAGGGATAAATCCTGTCCTGGGATGGGCTGGGGGATAAATCCTGTCCTGGGAATGGGATGGGGGATAAATCCTGTCCTGGGAGAGATGGGGGATAAATCCTGTCCTGGGAGTGCTGGGATGGGGATAAATCCTGTCCTGGGAGAGATGGGGGATAAATCCTGTGCTGGGAATGGGATGGGGGATAAATCCTGTCCTGGGAGTGGGGTGGGGGATAAATTCCATCCTGGGATGCTGGGGTGGAATGGGGGAATAAATCCATCCTGGGAGTGCTGGGAACTGGGATGGGGGATAAATCCATACAGGGAGTGTTGGGATTGGGATGAGGGATAATCTATCCTGGGATGCGGGGAACTGGAATGGGATTGGGGACTAAATCCATACTGGGAGTGCTGGGGATGGGATGGGAGCTTAATCCATCCTGGGAATGCTGGGGTTTAGGGTGGGATGGGGGGATAAATTCCATCCCGGGAATGCTGGGGACTGGGATGGGGATAAATCATGTCCTGGGAGAGATGGGGAACTGGGATGGGGGATAAATCCTGTGCTGGGATGGGATGGAGATAAATCCTGTCCTGGGAGAGATGGGGGATAAATCCTGTCCTGGGATGGGATGGGGGATAAATCCTGTCCTGGGAGAGATGGGGGATAAATCCTGTCCTGGGAATGGGATGGGAGATAAATCCTGTCCTGGGAGAGATGGGAAACTGGGATGGGAGCTAAATACTATCCTGGGAACGCTGGGGAACTGAAATGGGCTGGGGGCTAAATCCCATCCCAGGAATGCTGGGGAACTGGGATGGGCTGGGGATAAATCCCATCCTGGGAATGCTGGGGATGGACTTGGGGGGCTACATCCCATCCTGGGGATAGGGATGGGATGGGAGGTTCAATCCCATCCATCCCACCCTGCCATGGCAGGGACACCTCCCACTATCCCAGGCTGCTCCAGCCTGGCCTGGGACATTCCAGGGATCTCAGCTGCTCTGGGAATTCCAGCCCAGGCAGGAATTCCCAATTCCCAATCTCCCATCCATGGCTGCCCTCTGGCACTGGAAGCCATTCCCTGTGTCCTGTCCCTCTGTCCCTTGTCCCCAGTCCCTCTCCAGCTCTCCTGGAGCCCCTTCAGGCCCTGGAATGTTCTGGAAGCTCTCCTGGATCCTTCCCTTCTCCAGGGGAACATTCCCAGCTCTCCCAGCCTGGCTCCAGAGTCACTGGGATTCTGTGGGAATGGGATTCCTCAGCAGGATCCCACAAATTCCCCATCCGAGCAGGGCTGACTCTCAGTGCATCCCTGGTTTAACTCCAGCTGATCAAGGGCATCTCACACACGGAGTTTTGTTCCATCCCGAGTTTTCTGTCAGGGAATGTCCCTGGATTTCCAGGGTCCTGGAGATTCCAATCAGAGCCAGCTCTAATTAGGAGCTATTGATTAAACCTTGAGCCCAGCTTAACTCACCAGGGAAATGCCTCATTTCATTCCCAAGGATTTTCTCCACTGAGGGAAGAAATCCATCCTCAATCTTTTCTGGGTGAGGGAGGCTCCAAGTGCTGTTCCATGGATTGCTGGAGAATCCTAATTGGATTTTCTGGAAAATTCGCAGCTGGAATTGGCTCCTGGGGGTGTTCCAGTGCTTGGGAACATCCAGGGCTGAGCAGACACTTTGGGATTTCTGGAATAGCAGCCAGGGTTAAACATGGAGCTGGAGTTTTGTGGGATTCTCCAAAGAAAAAAACATTGGGATGTGATCCTGAGTGTGGGGAAGAGCAGGGCAGGGGTGGCCATGGATGTGTGGGAAAAGTCCCTTTAATTGGGAAAATCCTTCCCTCACATCCGTGTGGCAGGGCAGGAATTCTTGATTGGATTTTTAGATGAGACCAAAAATTGTTATTCCTGGAATTCAGCCCTCAGGGGAGGGAAAATTGGGATTTTTTGGGATAGCCACACCTGATCCCTTTGTTCTGCACCAGGACCTGTTGGATTTGGGATTTTTCCAGCTCTAAAGTGGATAAAAAATTCCTTCCTCAGAGGGTGAGGAGATCCTGGCAGAGGTTTTCCAGGAAAATCCCTGGAAGTGTCCTGGAGCAGCCTGGGACAGTGGGATGGGGCTGGAATGGAATTTTAGGTCCCTTCCATCCCAAACCATCCAGGGATTTTCCCATTCCATGGGTGAGGGTGGCAGTGCCAGAATTCCTGTCCTCCATGGAACATCCATAAATACTGGAATGTTTTCCATGGACACACTTGGATTGGTGAAATTCTCCTTCATTCCCAGAACATGAGGAAAATTTCCTTTCCAGAAGCACAATCCTTGTTTTTCCTCCCTTCCACGTTTTCCTCGTGGGCTGCAGCAGCTTCAGGAGATAAAATTGGCCAGGAGGAGCTGTCAGCTCCTCAATGAGTGTGAAAATCCTGGAAAAACAGATTTTCCTGCCTGGCAGCCTCCGAGGAGCCCCCAAGATATCCCTGGATGCAGGAGAAAACGGATTTTATTTCAGGAAAACTGCTCCAAAGGGGAATTTTTTATTTCCTTTGGTTTCAAGGGTTTGGGATTGCAGGAAATGCTGGAGCAGTTGGGATAAAAGGCCGGATAAACTCAGGGTTATTTTGCAGGAATTTTTGGTTTTTCCAAGGATTACTTGGAAGGGCCCTCACCTCCTTCCTGTGATATTTTCTCCCAGAAAATCTACAGGAAATCTGGGATCCCCTGGAAATGGGGATTGGAAGGCTTGGATTAACTTGGAAAAATCCACGGCTTTTTCCCATCTTTAAAGGACGTGCAGGTGCCCCACATTCCTGGTTTTCCCAGAAATCCCCAAACAATGGAATGGTGCCTGGTTAAACTGGCAGGGTTTGATCCTTGAGTGGGAATTTTGGGAAAACACAGGATTTCATCATTCCAGGTGGATCAGTCCTGGATCAGCTCAGCCCAGGCCATTCCCTGTGTGCTCCAGACCTCCCTGGAGCCAAATCTCCCTGGGAATGGCTGTGCCTGGAATTTCTGACTGAACACTGCAGGGCTGGAATTGGAAAGTGGGGTTGGGTCATTGCTTGGAATGTCAGGAATGGGAGAGAGAGCTGAGCCCCTTCTCCAGCGGGTCAGAGTTCCAATTGGAATTCCAATTGCAATTCCAGGCTCTGGATCTCCAGTTTGTTCCTTAATCCATCCCCATCATCCTGAACTCTTTGGATGTGGAACCTCCCCCTTGGAGCAGCGCTGTGGCTGCTTCCAGGCCCCTTTTCCATCCTGCCTCAGAGCCATTGGAATTCCAGGCTCTGGATCTCCAGTTTGCTCCCTAATTTATCCTTATCCTGTTGAACCGCCTGGATGTGGAACCTCCTGCTTGGAGTGGTTCCTTGGCTGCTTCCAGGCCCCTTTTCCATCCTGCCTCATGCTCAGAGCTGTTGGAATCCCAGACTCTGGATCTCCAATTCACTCATTAATCCATCCCCATCATCCTGAACTCCCTGGATGTGGCAGCAGTGCCGTGGCTGCTTCCAGGCCCCTTTTCCATCCTGCCTCAGAGCCGTTGGAATTCCAGGCTCTGGATCTCCACTTTGCTCCTTAATTTATTCCTACTGTGTTGAACCACCTGTGGAACCTCTCTCTTGGAGCAGCGCCGTGGCTGCTTCCAAACCGCTTTTCCAGGCTGCCTCATCCTCAGAGCAGTTGGAATTCCAATCTCTGTTTGTTCCTAAATCCATCCCCATCATCCTGAATTCCCAGGATGTGGAACCTCCCTCTTGGAGCAGCGCTGTGGCTGCTTCCAGGCCCCTTTTCCATCACGGAAAGACGCGGATCTCCTTGGGTCTGGTCCTCCAGCTGAATGAAGCCCCTTTTCCCCGTGTTCCCCCCCGTGTTTCCCCCGTGTTCCCCCCATGTTCTCCCCCCACGTTTTCCCCCCCACGTTTTGCCCCCCACGTTTTGCCCCCCACGTTTTCCCCCCCACGTTTTCCCCCCCACGTTTTTCCCTCCACGTTTTCCCCTCCACATTTTTCCCTCCACATTTTTCCCTCCACGTTTTTCCCTCCACATTTTTTCCTCCACGTTTCCCCTGTGTTCTCTCCCATGTTCTCCCATGTTCTCCCCATGTTCTCCCCATGTTTCTCCCATATTCTCCCATGTTTCCCCCCGTGTTTCCCCCCACGTTCCCCCCGTGTTCCCCCGTGTTTCCCCCGTGTTCCCCCCATGTTCCCCCCGTGTTCCCCCCATGTTTCCCCCCATGTTTCCCCCCACGTTCCCCCCACGTTCTCCCTTTGTTTCCCCCATGTTCTCCCCATGTTCTCCCCGTCTCTCCCCCATGTTTTCCCCCGTGTTCTCCCCGTGTTTCTCCCATGTTCTCCCCTTGTTTCCCCCACGTTCCCCCTCATCTTTCCCCCGTGTTCTCCCCTTGTTCCCCCCATGTTTTCCCCCATGTTTTCCTCCTTGTTCTCCCCATGTTCTCCCCGTCTCTCCCCCATGTTTTCCCCCATGTTCTCCCCTTGTTTCTCCCATGTTCTCCCCTTGTTTCCCCCACGTTCCCCCTCATCTTTCCCCCATGTTCTCCCCTTGTTCCCCCCATGTTCTCCCTTTGTTTCCCCCATGTTCTCCCCATGTTCTCCCCATGTTCTCCCCGTCTCTCCCCCATGTTTTCCCCCGTGTTCTCCCCTTGTTTCTCCCATGTTCTCCCCTTGTTTCCCCCACGTTCCCCCCATGTTTCTCCCGTGTTCTCCCCTTGTTCCCCCATGTTTTCCCCCATGTTTTCCTCCTTGTTCTCCCCATGTTCTCCCCGTCTCTCCCCCATGTTCCCCCCACGTTCTCCCCTTATTCCCCCCATGTTTTCCCCCGTGTTTTCCCCTTGTTTCTCCCATGTTCTCCCCTTGTTTCCCCCACGTTCCCCCATGTTTCTCCCGTGTTCTCCCCTTGTTCCCCCCATGTTTTCCCCCATGTTTTCCCCCTTGTTCTCCCCATGTTCTCCCCGTCTCTCCCCCATGTTTTCCCCTGTGTTCTCCCCGTGTTTCTCCCATGTTCTCCCCTTGTTCCCCCCACGTTTCCCCCACGTTCCCCCCGTGTTCCCCCAGGTGCAAGAGCAAGGTGTACCCCGAGGCTCTGCCCAACACCAGCGTGGTGATCGTGTTCCACAACGAGGCGTGGAGCACCCTGCTGCGCACCCTGCACAGCGTCATCGCGCGCTCCCCGCCGCGCCTGCTGGCCGAGATCGTCCTGGTGGACGATGCCAGTGAGAGAGGTGGGAATTCCACATTCCCGAGGGATCCTGGAGCTCTGGGAGGGGGGGAGAGGGGTTCACAGCCAGCTCATCCCAGGGGTGGGGACAATTCATGGAATGCCAGCGTGGTTGGGCGCAGGGAGACCTTTAAATCAGCCCCTCAGCATGGCAGGGACACCTCCCACCATCCCAGTGCTCCAGCCTGGCCTTGGATACTTCCAGGGATCCAGGGGCAGCCACAGCTGCTCTGGGAATTCCAGCCCAGCCAGGAATTCCTTCCCAATATCCCACCCAAATCTCTTTCCCAGTTTGAAGCCATTCCCTGTGTCCTGTCCCTTGTCCCCAGTCCCTCTCCAGCTCTCCTGGAGCCCCTGGATCAGCTCCAGCTCAGTTAATTTGATATTCCTGGAAAGGTCAATCCTTTCCTTCCTGCCTCTCCACCTTCCTCATTCCATGTTTCAGATTTTCCTGAATATCCCACTAAGTCAATCCCATGGAATCTCAGGATGGTTTGGGTTGGAAGGGACAATCCCATTCCAGCCCTGCCTTTATTCCTCCTCTTCCTGCTTCATTTCCTTCATTCTTTTTTTTTTTTTGCCTTTCCATTTGTGTTTTAACCTCAGCCTTTAAAAAGCAAACCCTGCCTGTGGGACTGGGACTCCTGGAAAAGGGATCCCATCAAATTCCTTAAATGGGATCAGTGGGATGAGAAAGGATCCTGGAGCAACTGATGGCAACCCCAACCCTGCAGCCGCTCCATCCTTCAGTTCTGCCCCACAGAGCATTAATTGAACCCTAATTACTTACCCTGCTCATTAAGTGCCTTAATGATTCCCTGTGCCAGAGGTGGAGGAGGATTTGTGCCAAGTAATTCCCATTTTCCCTAAAAGCATGCAACGAGCTCCAATGGGGAAATCCATCCCAAAAACGCCATTTTTGGGGGGATTGAACCAGCAGCAAATTACCCAAAGTGTCTTTGCTTTGTGGTTGCTGCATTATTCCAAGGAACTGAATATTCCAAGGAATTGTGCTTTGTTTAAAATTCCTGTGATATCCTGGAATCAGGGAATGCTTTGGTTTGGCAGGGCCCTCAAAGCTCATCTCATTCCAACCCCCATGAGATGTTCTGTTATTCCAAGGGAGGTTCTGTGACTCCAGGGAATAAAACCTCCCTAAATAAATCCTCCTGTTCCCCCCAAACCTGGCAGAGTTCCTGAAGGATTTCATGGGAATAAAACCTCCCTAAAATCCTCCTGTTCCCCCCAAACCTGGCAGAGTTTGGGAATAAAACCTCCCTAAAATCCCTGCTTTCCCCCAAACCTGGCAGATTTCCTGGGAATAAAACCTCCCTAAAAAATGCTCCCTTTCCCCAAACCTGGCAGAGTTCCTGAAGGATTCCCAGGGAATAAAACCTCCCTAAAATCCTCCTGTTCCCCCCAATCCTGGCAGAGTTCCTGAAGGATTCCCTGGGAATAAAACCTCCCTAAAAATCCTCCTGTTCCCCCCAAACCTCACAGAGTTCCTGGGAATAAAACCTCCCTAAAATCCCTGCTTTCCCCCCAAAACCTGGCAGAGTTCCTGAAGGATTCCCTGGGATTAAAACCTCCCTAAATAAATCCTCCTGTTCCCCCAAACCTGGCAGAGTTCCTGAAGGATTCCCTTGGAATAAAACCTCCCTAAAATCCTCCTGTTCCCCCCAAACCTGGCAGAGTTCCTGAAGGATTCCCTTGGAATAAAACCTCCCTAAAATCCTCCTGTTCCCCCAAACCTGGCAGAGTTCAGGAATAAAACCTCCCTAAATAAATCCCTGCTTTCCCCCAAACCTGGCAAAATTCCTGGGAATAAAACCTCCCTAAAATCCCTGCTTTCCCCCAATCCTGGCAGAGTTCCTGAAGGATTCCCTGGGAATAAAACCTCCCTAAATAAATCCTCCTGTTCCCCCCAAACCTCACAGAGTTCCTGGGAATAAAACCTCCCTAAATCCCTGCTTTCCCCCAAAACCTGCAGAGTTCCTGAAGGATTCATGGAATAAACCTCCCTAAATAAATCCTCCTGTTCCCCCAAACCTGGCAGAGTTCCTGAAGGATTCCCTTGGAATAAAACCTCCCTAAAATCCTCCTGTTCCCCCAAACCTGGCAGAGTTCAGGAATAAAACCTCCCTAAATAAATCCCTGCTTTCCCCCAAACCTGGCAAAATTCCTGGGAATAAAACCTCCCTAAAATCCCTGCTTTCCCCCAATCCTGGCAGAGTTCCTGAAGGATTCCCTGGGAATAAAACCTCCCTAAATAAATCCTCCTGTTCCCCCCAAACCTCACAGAGTTCCTGGGAATAAAACCTCCCTAAAATCCCTGCTTTCCCCCCAAAAACCTGGCAGAGTTCCTGAAGGATTCCCTGGGAATGAAACCTCCCTAAAATCCCGTCTTTCCCCCAAACCTCACAGAATTCCTGAAGGATTCCCTGGGAATAGAACTTCCCTAAATAAATCCTCCTGTTCCCCCAACCCTGGCAGAGTTCCTGAAGGATTCCCTGGAGAACTACGTGCGGAAGCTGGAGGTTCCTGTCCGGATCCTGCGGATGGAGCAGCGCTCGGGGCTGATCCGGGCCCGGCTCCGGGGGGCTGCAGCCTCCAGGGGCCAGGTGATCACATTCCTGGATGCCCACTGCGAGTGCACCCTGGGCTGGCTGGAGCCGCTGCTGGCCAGGATCAAGGAGGACAGGTGAGGAATTCCGGGCTCCACAGGCTGGGATCTGCTCCAGGCCCTTCCCTGGAAAATGGGAATGGAAAGGATTCTGCTCCAGGCCCTTCCATGGAAAATGGGAATGGAAAGGATTCTGCTCCAGGCCTTTCTCTGGAAAATGGGAATGGAAAGGATTCTGCTCCAGGCCCTTCCCTGGAAAATGGGAATGGAAAGGATTCTGCTCCAGGCCCTTCCATGGAAAATGGGAATGGAAAGGATTCTGCTCCAGGCCCTTCCCTGGAAAATGGGAATGGAAAGGATTCTGCTCCAGGCCCTTCCCTGGAAAATGGGAATGGAAAGGATTCTGCTCCAGGCCCTTCCATGGAAAATGGGAATGGAAAGGATTCTGATCCAGGCCCTTCCATGGAAAATGGGAATGGAAAGGATTCTGCTCCAGGCCCTTTCCTGGAAAATGGGAATGGAAAGGATTCTGCTCCAGGCCCTTCCCTGGCTGCTGGGAAATGGGAATGGAAAGGATTCTGCTCCAGGCCCCTCCCTGGCTGCTGGAAAATGGGAATGGAAAGGATTCTCTGAGCTGGGATGAAGATAATTTAAATCTTTCCTTAATTCGTTGCTGTTTGTGTCAAAATCTCATCCCTAAATAAATGTGGGAGCAGCTTTGCCAGGGCCTGGATGTTTCCCATCCAAGGGAAGCTTTCTCCTTGTTTTTCACCAGGAACAATTTCTGTCTCTGACCTCCTGAACTCATGGAATTTGCACCTTTTTTATCCTTTCCTTGTTTTCCCTTTTTTCACTCTTTTTCCCATCTCTTTATTTCCCTTTTCCCTCTTTTTTTTTTCCTTCTTCCAATGCTTTTCCCCTTTTTTTCCCTCCCTTCTTTTTCTCCATTTCCCTCTTCTCCTTTCCCTCAGTTTTGAAGCTTTTTCCCCTTTCCTTTTTCCCTGGTTTTCCCCCTTTCCTTTTCCCCTTCCCTTTCCCTTCTTTCCCTTCTTCCTCCCATTTCTTCCCTTTCCCTGTCTCTCTTTTCCTTCCTTTTTTTTCCCTTTCCCCCTTTTCCCCCTTACTCTGTTTTCCTTCTCCTTTCCCTGTTTTCTTTCCCTTCCCTCCTTTTCCCTCTCCTTTTCCCCCTTTCCTCCCCCTCTTCCATCCCATTTTTCCCCTTCTCCCTCATTTTATTCCCCCCTTTTCCTCCTGTTCCCAGTCTTTTTTCCCCTCTCTTTTTTCCCCTCTCTTTTTTCCCCTCTTTTTTTTTCCCTCTTTTTTTCCCTCTCTCTTTTTCCCCCTCCTTTTTCCCCCTCCTTTTTCCCCCTCCTTTTTCCCCTTTCCTCCCCCTCTTCCATCCCATTTTTCCTCTTTTTTCCTCCTTTTCCCCTTCCTTCCTTCCCCTACCCCTCCAAACACCACCACACCCCCCAAATTCCCATTTTTCCCCCACCATACCCCCCAAATTCCCATTTTCCCCCACCATACCCCCCAAATTCCCATTTTCCCCCAGTATAACCCACAAATTTCCATTTTTTTCCCTCAGGATAACCCCCAAACTCCCATTTTTCCCCAGTATAACCCCCAAACTCCCATTTTTCCCCCACCATACTCCCCAAATTCCCATTTTTCCCCAGGATAACCCCCAAATTCCCATTTTTTTCCCTCAGGAAAACCCCCAAACTCCCATTTTTCCCCAGTATAACCCCCAAACTCCCATTTTTTCCCCACCATACCCCCCAAATTCCCATTTTCCCCAGGAAAACCCCCAAATTCCCATTTTCCCCAGTATAACCCCCAAATTCCCATTTTTCCCCACCATACCCCCCAAATTCCCATTTTTCCCCACCATACCCCCCAAATTCCCATTTTCCCCACCACACCCCCCAAATTCCCATTTCTCCCCCACCATACCCCCCAAATTCCCATTTTTCCCCACCATACCCCCCAAATTCCCATTTTTCCCCACCATACCCCCCAAATTCCCATTTTTCCCCACCACACCCCCCAAATTCCCATTTCTCCCCCACCATACCCCCCAAATTCCCATTTCTCCCCCACCATACCCCCCAAATTCCCATTTTTCCCTACCATACCCCCCAAATTCCCATTTTTCCCCCACCATACCCCCCAAATTCCCATTTTCCCCACCATACTCCCCAAACTCCCATTTTTTCCCCACCATACCCCCCAAACTCCCATTTTTCCCCACCATACCCCCCAAATTCCCATTTTCCCCCAGTATAACCCCCAAATTCCCATTTTTTCCCCAGGATAACCCCCAAATTCCCATTTTTTTCCCCCAGGATAACCCCCAAATTCCCATTTTTCCCAGGAAAACCCCCAAATTCCCATTTTTCCCCCACCATACCCCCCAAACTCCCATTTCTCCCCAGTATAACCCCCAAATTCCCATTTTTTTCCCTCAGGATAACCCCCAAACTCCCATTTTCCCCCACCATACTCCCCAAACTCCCCTTTTTCCCCACCATACCCCCAAATTCCCATTTTCCCCCAGTATAACCCCCAAGTTCCCATTTTTTTCCCTCAGGAAAACCCCCAAAATCCCCTTTTTCCCCACCATACCCCCCAAACTCCCATTTTTCCCCACCATACCCCCCAAACTCCCATTTTCCCCAGTATAACCCCCAAATTCCCATTTTTTCCCTCAAGATAACCCCCAAATTCCCATTTTTCCCAGGAAAACCGTGGTGTGCCCCATCATCGATGTGATCAGCGACGACACCTTCGAGTACCTGGCGGGCTCGGACATGACCTACGGGGGCTTCAACTGGAAGCTGAACTTCCGCTGGTATCCCGTGCCCCAGAGGGAGATGGAGCGCAGGAAAGGGGACAGGACCCTCCCCGTCAGGTCAGTGCCCCCTTTTCCCAAAAATCCCCCCGAATTCCCAATATTCTGCTGCAGGATTGGAGGGAATCGCAGGGAAACCCAAAGGCTGCTGCAAGGTTGGGCAAACCCCGTCCCAGCTTCTTCCCAATGTTCAGGAATTCCAAGGATTTCTGCCTGTTCAGCTCCAGGGTTCAGGAATTCCAAGGATTTCTGCCTGTTCAGCTCCAGGATTCAGGAATTCCAAAGATTTTTGCTGGTTCAGCTCCAGGATTCAGGAATTCCAAAGAATTTCTGCCTCTTCAGCTCCATGTTCAGGAATTTCAAGGATTTCTGTCTGTTCAACTCCCTCTGTTAATTTGCTGCAAACGGATTTTTATTCCCATTTTTTTGGGATTTAGGGCAAATATTCCAAAACATTTTTGAGCGTTGAAGTCCAGTGATTTGCACTTAATCCCATCCTCTTCCCAACATTCAGGAGTTCCAAAGAATTTCTGTTTGTTGATTTGCTGCAAATGGATTTTTATTCCCATTTTTTTGGGATTTAAGGCAAATATTCCAAAGGATTTTTGAGCATTGAAGTCCCGTGATTTGCACTTAATCCTCTTCCCAACTTCCAGGAATTCCAAGGATTTCTGCCTCTTCAGCTCCCTCTGTTAATTTGTTCCAAATGCATTTTTGTTCCTGCTTTTTTGCGATTTAGGGCAAATATTCCAAAAGCTTTTTGAACATTGAAGTCCAGTGATTTGCACTTGACCCCATCCCATCCTCTTCCCAACGTTCAGGAATTCCAAAGTTTTTTGCTGGTTCAGCTCCAGGGTTCAGGAATTCCAAGGATTTCTGCCCATTCATCTCCCTCTGTTAATTTGCCTGCAAACAGATTTTTATTCCCATTTTTATGGGATTTAGGGCAAATATTCCAAAAGATTTTTGAGCATTGAACTCCAGTGATTTGCACTTAATCCCATCCTCTTCCCAACATTCAGGAATTCCAAAGATTTTTGCTGGTTCAGCTCCAGCATTCAGGAATTCCAAAGAATTTTGCTGGTTCAGCTCCAGGTTCAGGAATTCCAAAGAATTTCTGTTTGTTAATTTGCTGCCAACGGATTTTTATTCCCATGTTTTCAGGATTTAAGGGAAATATCCCAAAGGATTTCTGAGCATTTTTGAGCTTTGAACCCCAGTGATTTGCACTTGACCCCATCCCATCCTCTTCCCAACTTCCAGGAATTCCAAGGATTTCTGCCCATTCATCTCCCTCTGTTAATTTGCTGCAAACAGATTTTTATTCCCATTTTTTTGGGATTTAGGGCAAATATTCCAAAGGGTTTTTGAGCTTTGAACCCCAGTGATTTGCACTTGACCCCATCCCATCCTCTTCCAAACATTCAGGAATTCCAAAGAATTTTGCTGGTTCAGCTCCAGGTTCAGGAATTCCAAAGAATTTCTGTCTGTTAATTTGTTCCAAATGGATTTTTATTCCCATTTTTTTGGGAATTTAAGGCAAATATTCCAAAGGGTTTTTGAGCTTTGAACCCCAGTGATTTGCGCTTAATCCCATCCCATTCTCTTCCCAATGTTCAGGAATTCCAAGGATTTCTGCCCATTCATCTCCCTCTGTTAATTTGCTGCAAACAGATTTTTATTCCCATTTTTATGGGATTTAGGGCAAATATTCCAAAAGATTTTTGAGCATTGAACTCCAGTGATTTGCACTCAATCCCATTCTCTTCCCAACGTTCAGGAATTCCAAAGATTTTTGCTGGTTCAGCTCCATTGTTCAGGAATTCCAAGGATTTCTGCCTGTTCAGCTCCCTCTGTTAATTTGCTGCAAACAGATTTTTATTCCCATTTTTTGGGGGATTTAGGGCAAATATTCCAAAAGATTTTTGAGCATTGAAGTCCCGTGATTTGCACTTAATCCTCTTCCCAACTTCCAGGAATTCCAAGGATTTCTGCCTCTTCAGCTCCCTCTGTTAATTTGTTCCAAATGCATTTTTGTTCCTGCTTTTTTGGGATTTAGGGCAAATATTCCAAAAGATTTTTGAACATTGAAGTCCAGTGATTTGCACTTGACCCCATCCCATCCTCTTCCCAACGTTCAGGAATTCCAAAGATTTTTGCTGGTTCAGCTCCAGGGTTCAGGAATTCCAAGGATTTCTGCCCATTCATCTCCCTCTGTTAATTTGCCTGCAAACAGATTTTTATTCCCATTTTTATGGGATTTAGGGCAAATATTCCAAAAGATTTTTGAGCTTTGAACCCCAGAGATTTGCACTTAACCCCATCCCATCCTCTTCCAAACATTCAGGAATTCCAAAGATTTCTGCCTGTTCAGCTCCAGGTTCAGGAATTCCAAAGGATTTCTGTCTGTTAATTTGCTGCAAACGGATTTTTATTCCCATTTTTTTGGGGGATTTAGGGCAGATATTCCAAAGGATTCCTGAGCACTGAAATCCAGTGATTTGCACTTAACCCCATCCCATCCTCTTCCCAACATTCAGGAATTCCAAGGATTTCTGCCTGTTCAGCTCCCTCTGTTAATTTGCTGCCAACGGATTTTTATTCCCATGTTTTCAGGATTTAAGGGAAATATCCCAAAGGATTTCTGAGCATTTTTGAGCTTTGAACCTCAGTGATTTGCACTTGACCCCATCCCATCCTCTTCCCAACTTCCAGGAATTCCAAGGATTTCTGCCCATTCATCTCCCTCTGTTAATTTGCTGCAAACAGATTTTTATTCCCATTTTTATGGGATTTAGGGCAGATATTCCAAAAGATTTTTGAGCTTTGAACCCCAGTGATTTGCACTTGACCCCATCCCATCCTCTTCCCAATGTTCAGGAATTCCAAAGATTTTTGCTCGTTCAGCTCCAGCATTCAGGAATTCCAAAGAATTTCTGACTGTTCAGCTCCTTCTGTAATTTGTTCCAAATGGATTTTTATTCCCATTTTTTTTTTTTGGATTTAGGGTAAATATTCCAAAAGATTTTTGGGCGTTGAAGTCCAGTAATTTGCACTTAATCCTCTTCCCAACGTTCAGGAATTCCAAGGATTTTTGCTGGTTCATCTCCCTCTGTTAATTTGCTGCAAACAGATTTTTATTCCCATTTTTTTGGGATTTAGGGCAAATATTCCAAAAGATTTTTGAGCTTTGAAGTCCAGTGATTTGCACTTAATCCCATTCTCTTCCCAACATTCAGGAATTCCAAGGATTTCTGCCTCTTCAGCTCCCTCTGTTAATTTGCTGCAAACAGATTTTTATTCCCAGTTTTTGGGGATTTAAGGCAAATATTCCAAAGGATTTCTGAGCATGTTTTGAGCTTTGCACCCCGGTGATTTGCACTTCAATTCCTGGTTTATTGCTTGGAAAATGGGATTGATAACGGAGCGCCCTGAGGGAAAAATGATCCAAGATTGTGTCCTGACCTCTTCCCTTGAATTTCTGGAATCACAGAGTGGAACAAAAGCTTTTCCAAAAGCTGGAATGGAGCTGAGAGGGGAACAAATGGAATAAATTCCTGGCCCTGGCTGCTGGGGAATTCCTGCAGAATTCCAAAAGAGACCAGAAAAGTTTCCTGAGTGGATGGATTTAAATCCTGGGAAGAGGAGGAGGAGCTCAGGGAAGGAAGAGCAGGAAAAACTTTCCAAAATTGCTGTCAAAATTCCCATTTCTGTCCCTGATTGTCCTGGAAAGGCTGGAATCAGGGAAGGGCGGATTTGGGATTTATTCCCAGGAATTCCTTGGCTGTCAGAGCAGGAATTGTTCCCCTCCCTGGGCCAGCAGCTCTTGGTGAAGCTCAGGAGTGCATGGAAAGAAATTTGGGAATGATCCTGAGGAGCTGCAGGGCCTGGCTCAGCTCCATCCATCCCAAATCCCAAATCCCAAATCCCAAATCCCAAATCCCTTCCCAGGCACAGGGAATTCCCAAAGGAATGCAATCCCAATTTTTATTCCCTTACCCTGAAACAGAGCAGGGCTCAGAGTTAATCCCAGCTCAGGCACTGAATTGACTCCTAAAACTGATAAAGCAAAAATTCCCTGGAATTTGGGGTTTGTTTAATTCCTTTGGGTTTTTTCCCGTCAGTTTTTTGCTGGAATTTTGGGGGATTCTCTGGATAAAATGGGAAATTGGGAAGCAAAGGGGGCAGAGGGACAAATGTCACCTGGCACAAAGGGCTGAGAGTGAAGGAGCAACAGCTTTAGGCTGGATTAAACCCCAAATCCCAGGAATTTCAGTCCTTGGTGTCAGGGAATCCCAGGATCATGGAATGACTCAGCCTGTGCCGGGCATTTCCAGCCCATTTTTCTGGATATTTCCATGTTTTTCCCTCAGTTTTTGAAGCTGAAGGTGCTCCAGGCTGGGATTAGAAATATCAAAAATACGGATTGAGGTCCAGGGAATGTTTTGTGTAAATTGGGGATTGAGAGGGAAAATACAGGATCAAATCCTAGGAAAAATACAGGATCAAATCCTAGGAAAAATACAGGATCAAAAAATTGGAAAAATGCAGGATCAAAAAATTGGAAAAATACAGGATCAAATCCTAGGAAAAATGCAGGATCAAAAAATTGAAAAAATGCAGGATCAAAAAATTGGAAAAATGCAGGATCAAAAAATTGGAAAAATACAGGATCAAATCCTAGGAAAAATGCAGGATCAAATCCTAGGAAAAATACAGGATCAAATCCTAGGAAAAATGCAGGATCAAAAAATTGAAAAAATGCAGGATCAAAAAATTGGAAAAATGCAGGATCAAATCCTAGGAAAAATACAGGATCAAAAAATAGGAAAAATGCAGGATCAAATCCTAGGAAAAATACAGGATCAAAAAATTGGAAAAATGCAGGATCAAATCCTAGGAAAAATACAGGATCAAAAAATAGGAAAAATGTAGGATCAAATCCTAGGAAAAATACAGGATCAAATCCTAGGAAAAACGCAGGATCAAAAAATAGGAAAAACACAAGATTAAATATCAGGAATGTGTTGGGATCATGGAATTCCTGAGCTGGAAGGGACCCACAGGGATCATCCATCCATCCCTGGCCCTGCAGGACATCCCAAAAATCCCCCCCTGTGCCTGGGAACATTTTCCAAATTCTCCTGGAACTCTGGGTGTTGTTGATTATCTTGATATCACATTAATATCCTAATTATTAATAATTAAAGTGAGAGTTGATTGCTGTTAATTAACCCTGCCCGGGTGATGAGCAGCAGGGGTTGATGTTGATCCTGGTGCCAATCCCTCATTCCCAGAGGTTTAGCAGGAATTCGTGCTGGATTCCTTAGGAAAAGCAGGAATGAGGAGGAGGCGATGCCAGGTGGGAGCTCCAGGGCTGGAATTTCCTGATTTCCCATCAGGAAATTCTGGGATGGGCTGTGGATTTTCTGGGATGCAGCAAAGCTGGGATTGATCCCGTGGTTTCTGGGCAGGAATGGGAATCAGATGTTTCTTCCCAAATAAAACAGGATTAGAGTCAATCACAGCAATTCCCAGGAGCTGTCAGGCAATTCCACAGGGAAAAGATGGAAAAATGCAGAAATAATTTAATTTTCCAGTTTAAAATCCATTTTAAGCCCTTTTCCCGATATTTTGGTTGGGGTGTTTTTCCAAGGAAAGCTCTGCAGGGCTGGATGTATCCCGTTAAATCCACATCCCAGGGAACAGTCCTGTGCATTCCCGTTATCCCAGGAGCTGGGCTGGGGATTAGGGCACCAATTTTCCTGGATTTTCCAGTGTGGAACTTTGTGAGGGAGGGATTTGGGAAGGGTTTGGTGTGAGGGAGCGAAGGACACCGGGATCCCTTGGAACAATCCAGGTCTGTTCCATCCTTCAGCATTTCCTTAAGGCTCAGTCCTGGAAAAAAATGGGAATTTTTAGAGTGTCTGAATGCAGGGGGAGGAAGGAGAAGGTTTGGATTGGGAGGGACCTTAAATCCCATCCCAATCCATCCAGGAACACTTCCTGCTATCCCAGGGTATTCCAGCCTGGCCTGGGACATTCCAGGGATCTCAGCTCCTCTGGGAATTCCAGCCCAGCCAGGAATTCCCAATTCCCAATCTCCCATCCATGGCTGCCCTCTGGCAGTGGAAGCCATTCCCTGTGTCCTGTCCCTCTGTCCCTTGTCCCCAGTCCCTCTCCAGCTCTCCTGGAGCCCCTCCAGGCCCTGGAATGTTCTGGAAGCTCTCCTGGATCCTTCCCTTCTCCAGGGGAACATTCCCAGCTCTCCCAGCTGCCTCCAGAGCCTCCTCCTGAGGCACCAAATTCCATGGATTTAGGGCTGCTGGGATGAACCCCTTTGGCTGTGCTGGGGGATCTCAGAGGAAATCTGGGATTTGGGATTGAGTTGTTCCTCCCCAATAAATCCCTGGATCAGGCAGGGTCTGAGTGCTGGGAAATGGAGCAGCCATTTCCAGGGAATTCAGCCATCCCCACACAAATCCCTGGCTGGAAGGATTTCAAATCCTCTTAGCTCAGATTTTCCTGCTCCTTTGGTGCCGTTTTGGGCTCCCTCTGAGGCAAAGCTGAGCCATGAAATTCCTCTCAAATATTCCCGATGGGATTGGAGGCCCCAAATCCCAATTTTCCTGAAATAATCCATGGAAATGGGAGCAACCCTGGAGTGTGGCTGGGTTTGAGCTCCCTGGAATTTGGGGAAGAGCAGGAAAATCCACTTGAAATTGTCTTTATTTTTCCCTGGAGTGTGGCCGGGCCAAAACTCCCTGGAATTTGGGGAAGAGCAGGAAAATCCAGTTAAAATTGTTTTTATTTTTCCTTGGAGTGTGGCTGGGCCTGAGCTCCATGGATTTGGGGGAAAGAGGAGGAAAAAAATCCAGTTAAAATTGTCTTGATTTTTCCCTGGAATGTGGCTGGGCCTGAGCTCCAAGGATTTTGGGGAAGAGGAGGAAAAAAATCCAGTCAAAATTGTCTTGATTTTTCCCTGGAATGTGGCTGGGCCAAAACTCCCTGGAATTTTGGGGAAGAGCAAGGAAAATCCAGTTAAAATTCAGTCAGAAACTCCTTTCAAATATTCCCAATTGGATTGGAGCTGCTGCTCCCTCAGGAGGCCCCAAATCCCAAGTCTGGAATAATCCATGGAAATGGGAGCAGCCCTGGAGTGTGGCTGGGCCAAAACTCCCTGGAATTTGGGGAAGAGCAGGAAAATCCACTTGAAATTGTCTTTATTTTTCCCTGGAATGTGTCTGGGCCTGAGCTCCGAGGATTTTAGGGAAAGAAGAGCAGGAAAATCCAGTTAAAATTTTCTTTATTTTTCCTTGGAGTGTGTCTGGGCCTGAGCTCTGTGGATTTTGGGGAAGAGCAGGAAAAAAATCCAGTTAAAATTGTCTTGATTTTTCCCTGGAATGTGTCTGGGCCTGAGCTCTGAGGATTTTGGGGAAGAGCAGGAAAAATCCAGTTAAAATTGACTTTATTCTTCCTTGGAGTGTGGCTGAGCCCAAAGTCCATGGATTTTAGGGAAAGAAGAGCAGGAAAATCCAGTTAAAATTGTCTTGATTTTTCCCTGGAATGTGGCTGAGCTCGAGCTCCAAGGATTTTGAGGAAGAGCAGGAAAATCCAGTTAAAATTCCCTTTTCACAGCTCCTCTTTGTTTTCCACAGAATTCCTGTGTGGTGAAATGTGCTGTGAATTCCAGAGTGTCCCTTAAAATCTTTTTTCTTTCTTCTTTCTTTTTTCCTTTCCTTTCTCTTGTTTTTTTTATTTTTCCTTCTTTCCCTTTATTTTTCCCTCTTCCCCTTTATTTTCCCTCTTTCCCTTTATTTTTCCCTCTTTCCCTTTATTTTTTCCCTTTATTTTTTCCCTCTTTCCCTTTATTTTTCCCTCTTTCCCTTTATTTTTCCCTCTTTCCCTTTATTTTTCCCTCTTTCCCTTTATTTTTCCCTCTTTCCCTTTATTTTTCCCTTTATTTTCCCGTTTCCCTTTATTTTTCCCTTTATTTTCCCTGTTTCCCTTTATTTTCCCTTTATTTTCCCCTCTTTCCCTTTATTTTTTCCCCTCTTTTCCTTTATTTTTTCCCTCTTTTATTTTTCCCTGTTTCCCTTTATTTTTCCCTTTATTTTTTCCCTCTTTTCCTTTATTTTTCTGTTTTCCTTTATTTTTTCCCTCTTTCCCTTTATTTTCCCCTCTTTCCCTTTATTTTTTCCCTTTATTTTTCCCTGTTTCCCTTTATTTTCCCCTTTATTTTCCCTTTATTTCCCCTTTATTTTCCCCTTTATTTCCCCTTTATTTTCCCTTTATTTCCCTTTATTTCCCCTTTATTTTCCCTTTATTTCCCCTTTATTTCCCCTTTATTTCCCCTTTATTTCCCCTCTAATTCCCCTTTATTTTCCCTTTATTTCCCCTTTATTTCCCCTTTATTTCCCTTTATTTCCCTTTATTTCCCCTCTAATTCCCCTTTATTTCCCCTTTATTTCCCCTTTATTTTCCCTTTATTTCCCCTTTATTTTCCCTTTATTTCCCCTTTATTTCCCCTTTATTTCCCCTTTATTTCCCCTTTATTTCCCCTTTATTTCCCCTTTATTTCCCCTTTATTTCCCCTTTATTTTCCCTTTATTTCCCCTTTATTTCCCCTTTATTTTCCCCTTTATTTCCCCTTTATTTTCCCCTTTATTTTCCCCTTTATATTTTTCCCTGTTTCCCTTTATTTCCCCTTTATTTCCCCTTTAATTTCCCTTTATTTCCCCTTTATTTTCCCTTTATTTCCCCTTTATTTCCCCTTTATTTTCCCTTTATTTCCCCTCTAATTCCCCTTTATTTCCCCTTTATTTTCCCTTTATTTCCCCTTTATTTCCCCTTTATTTCCCCTTTAATTTCCCTTTATTTCCCCTTTATTTCCCCTTTATTTCCCCTTTATTTCCCCTTTATTTCCCCTTTATTTCCCCTCTAATTCCCCTTTATTTCCCCTTTATTTCCCATTAATTCCCCTTTATTTTCCCTTCCTTTCGTTCCCCAGGACCCCGGCCATGGCTGGCGGGCTGTTTTCCATTGACAGGAGCTACTTTGAGGAGATTGGAAGTTACGATGCAGGGATGGATATCTGGGGTGGGGAGAACCTGGAAATGTCCTTCAGGGTAATTCCTCTTTCCTTCCTTTTCCCCTTTTCCCAAAAATCCCTCCTGTTGGTGCTGTCGTTCCTTCTGGGAGCTCCTCTGCTTTGGCTGGCATGGAAGGTGTGGCTTAAATGGAATTTTGTCATTTTTAATTTTAATTTTTCATTTTAATTTTTCATTTTTCATTTTTCATTTTTCATTTTTCATTTAAAATTTTTTATTTTCAATTTTTAATTTTTAATTTAAAATTTTTTATTTTAGATTTTTAATTTTTAGTTTTAAATAATTTTCAAATTTTAATTTTCAATTTTTAATTTTCAATTTTTAATTCTCAATAATTTTAAATTCTAAATTTTTAATTTTTAAACTTTTAATTTTCAATTTTCAATTTCTATTTTTGAATTTTTAATTTTAAATAATATTTTTAAATTTTTAATTTCAATTTTTTAATTTTCAATTTTTAATTTTCAATTTTTAATTTATTTTAAATTTTAAATTTTAAATTTTAAATTTTAAATAAACTTTTAATTTTTCATTTTAAATTTTAAATTTTTAGTTTTAAATAATTTTCGATTTTTAATTTTAAATTTTTAATTTTCAATTTCTAATTTTAAAATTTTAATTTTCAATTTTTTAATTTTCAATTTTTAATTTTCAATTTTTAATTTTCAATTTTTAATTTTCAATTTTTTAATTTTAAATTTTTAATTTTCAATTTTTAATTTATAATTTTTAATAATTTTTCATTTTCAATTTTTCAATTTTAAATTTTTAAATTTTTAATTTTTTAAAATTTTATATATTTAATTTTCAATTTTTAAATTTTTAATTTTTTAAAATTTTATATATTTAATTTTCAATTTTTAATTTTCAACTTTAATTTTAAATTTCAAATTTTAAATTTTTAAATTTATTTTAAATTTTTAATTTTCAATTTTTTCATTTTCAATTTTTTCATTTTCAATTTTTCATTTTCAATTTCTAATTTTAAGTTTTTAATTTTCAATTTTTCATTTTCAATTTTTCATTTTTCATTTTTCATTTCCAATTTTTAATTTTCAATTTTTCATTTTTAATTTTAAATTTTTTAATTTTAAATTTTTTAATTTTAATTTTAATTTTTAATTTTTAATTTAAAATTTTTAATTTAAAATTTTCATTTTTAATTTTAAAATTTCAATTTTTCATTTTCAATTTTTCATTTTCAATTTTTCATTTTCAATTTTTCATTTTCAATTTTTTAACTATAAATTTTTCATTTTCAATGTTTCATTTTCAATGTTTCATTTTCAATGTTTCATTTTCAATGTTTCATTTTCAATTTTTAATTTTCAATTTTTAATTTTCAATTTTTAATTTTCAATTTTTAATTTTAAACTTTGAGCTCCTCTCGTGTTCCTCCTCCATTCCTGGTGTTGGGAATAACCCCAAAATCCCTCTGGATATCTGGGAATGGCTTTGAGCTCCTCTGATGTCCCTCCATGATTTCTGGTGATGGGAATAAAATCCCTTGGATATCCTGGGAATGGCTTTGGAATCCTCTGCTGTTCCTTCTCCATTCCTGGTGTTGGGAATAACCCCAAAATCCCTCTGGATATTCTGGGAATGGCTTTGGAATCCTCTGATGTCCCTCCATGATTTCTGGAAATGGGAATAACCCTCAAAATCCCTGGGAATGGCTTTGGAATCCTCTGCTGTTCTCCACCATTCCTGGTGATGGGAATAATCCCAAAATCCCTCTGAATATTCTGGGAATGGCTTTGGAATCCTCTGATGTCCCTCCATGATTTCTGGTCTTGGGAATAATCCCCAAAATCCCTGGGAATGGTTTTGGAATCCTCTGATGTCCCTCCATGATTTCTGGAAATGGGAATAACCCCCAAAATCCCTCTGGATATTCTGGGAATGGCTCTGAGCTCCTGCTGATCCTCCACCATTCCTGGTGTTGGGAATGAAACCCCCAGGATCCCTCTGGATATTCTGGGAATGGCTTTGGAATCCTCTCGTGTTCCTCCATTCCTGGTGTTGGGAATAAAATCCCTCTGGAAATCCTGGGAATGGCTTTGGAATCCTCTGCTGTTCCTCCATTCCTGGTGTTGGGAATAATCCCCAAAATCCCTGGGAATGGCTTTGGAATCCTCTGCTGTTCCTCCTCCATTCCTGGTGTTGGGAATAACCCCAAAATCCCTCTGGATATCTGGGAATTCCCTTTCCCCCTTTTCCCTGTCCCTGCCATTCCCCAGCACCATTTTCCCCATTTTCCCTGCAGGAAATCCCCTGAACTTTTTCCGGGAGCAGATTTTTCCAGCTGGGAACTGGAAAGCTTTTCCAGGCCGTTCCTGTGGAATTTGTTCCCTTTTAGGAAAATCCAAAGGTTTCAGTTCCCCTCCTGGGCCTGGATGCTTCACATGAGGAGATTCCCACATTTTTGGCTGTTTTAGCCCTAAAATTCCTCCTTGGATGTGCCAAGGCCCCCGAGCAGGAATTCTTTTCTTTGGTTTTCCAAGTTTTCCATGGAGCAGGGAGTGCCAGGCACTGCTAAAACATCCCAAAAGTGCCCTAAATGTCCAAATTCCCGCCCTGAACCAGTGCAGGAATGGGAATAAATCGGGATATTTCCCAAATATTCCCTATTTGGGAAGGGCAGGGAATCACCTGGTGCTGTTTTGTGGGATTGAGAACCTCTGGAAGGGGAACCAAGTGAAAATCCAGGGATGTTCTGTGGGATTTTAGCAGGGACATCAAAGGGTTCAAATCCCAGCTGAGAGAACAAATCCAGGAATTGGGAGAGCTGAGGGGTGGGGGAGGTTCCCAAACAATGGGATTTGGGATTTGGGAATTGTTCCTGTCAGAAATCCTGGTGTGGGACATTGGAGGGAGGCACAGGGATCCCAAAAAATAAATCCCTCCCAAAAATAAATCCCTCCCAAAAATAAATCCCAAAAAATAAAATCCCTCCCAAAAAATTAATCCCAAAAATAAAATCCCTCCCAAAAAATAAATCCCAAAAATAAAATAAATCCCAAAAAATAAATCCCCAAAATAAAATAAGTCCCAAAAAATAAATCCCCCCCCAAAAAAATCCCTTCCAGAAAATAAATCCCAAAAAATAAATCCATCCCAAAAAATAAATCCATCCCAAAAAATAAATCCCCAAAAATAAATCCCCAAAATAAAAAATTCCCTCCCAAAAATAAATCCCAAAAAATAAATCCATCCCAAAAATAAAATCCCTCCCAAAAAATAAATCCCCCAAAAAAATCCCTCGCAAAAAATAAATCCTAAAAATAAAATCCCTCCCAAAAAATAAAATCCCTCCCAAAAAATAAATCCCAAAAATAAAAATCCCTTCCAAAAAATAAATCCCAAAAAGTAAATCCATCCCAAAAAATAAATTAAAAAAAATCGCTACCAAAAAATAAAATCCCTCCCAAAAAATAAATCCATCCCAAAAAATAAATCCCAAAAATAAATCCATCCCAAAAAATAAATCCCAAATAATAAAAAATCCCTCCCAAAAAATAAATCCATCCCAAAAAATAAATCCATCCCAAAAAATAAATCCCAAAAAATAAATCCATCCCAAAAAATAAATCCCAAAAATAAATCCCCAAAATAAAAAATTCCCTCCCAAAAATAAATCCCAAAAAACCAAATCCATCCCAAAAATAAAAATCCCTCCCAGAAAATAAATCCCAAAAAATAAATCCCTCCCAAAAAATAAATTCAAAAAAATAAAAATCCCTCCCAAAAAATAAATCCCCAAAAAAATCCATCCCAAAAAGTAAATCCCAAATAATAAAATCCCTCCCAAAAAATAAATCCCAAAAAATAAATCCCAAAAAATAAATCCCAAAAAATAAATCCCTCCCAAAAAACAAATCCATCCCAAAAAATAAATCCCAAAAATAAATCCCTCCCAAAAAATAAATCCCAAAAAATAAATCCCTCCCAAAAAATAAATCCCAAAAAATAAATCCATCCCAAAAAACAAATCCCAAAACCCAAACCTGGCCCCTCCCCAATATTTTGGGAATTCCTGAATCCTCACAAATGTTCCCCAGTGCCTTTCCTTTCCCTGGATCATCTCTGTCTCCTCTGCATTATCATTATCCCATTATCCCAGGGAATAATCCCAAGGAATTCCAGCTTCTTCTGCTCTCAGAGGCATTTCCAGGGGAAATCCATGGGGTTTAATTTGATTATTTGGGAAATCCATGGGATTTAATTTGATTATTTGGGAAATCCATGGGGTTTAATTTGATTATTTGGGAAATCCATGGGGTAGAATTTGATTATTTGGGGGAAATCCATGGGGTAGAATTTGATTATTTGGGGGAAATCCATGGGGTAGAATTTGATTATTTGGGAAATCCATGGGGTTTAATTTGATTATTTGGGAAATCCTTGGGGTAGAATTTGATTATTTGGGAAATCCTTGGGGTAGAATTTGATTATTTGGGAAATCCTTGGGGTTTAATTTGATTATTTGGGAAATCCATGGGGTTTAATTTGATTATTTGGGAAATCCATGGGGTAGAATTTGATTATTTGGGAAATCCTTGGGGTAGAATTTGATTATTTGGGAAATCCATGGGGTTTAATTTGATTATTTGGGAAATCCTTGGGGTAGAATTTGATTATTTGGGAAATCCTTGGGTTTAATTTGATTATTTGGGAAATCCATGGGGTAGAATTTGATTATTTGGGAAATCCATGGGGTAGAATTTGATTATTTGGGAAATCCATGGGGTTTAATTTGATTATTTGGGGAAATCCATGGGGTTTAATTTGATTATTTGGGGGAATCCATGGGGTTTAATTTGATTATTTGGGAAATCCTTGGGGTTTAATTTGATTATTTGGGGAAATCCATGGGGTTTAATTTGATTATTTGGGGGAAATCCATGGGGTAGAATTTGATTATTTGGGAAATCCTTGGGGTAGAATTTGATTATTTGGGGAAATCCATGGGGTTTAATTTGATTATTTGGGAAATCCATGGGGTTTAATTTGATTATTTGGGAAATCCTTGGGGTTTAATTTGATTATTTGGGAAATCCATGGGGTAGAATTTGATTATTTGGGGGAAATCCTTGGGGTTTAATTTGATTATTTGGGAAATCCATGGGGTAGAATTTGATTATTTGGGAAATCCATGGGGTTTAATTTGATTATTTGGGAAATCCTTGGGGTTTAATTTGATTATTTGGGAAATCCATGGGGTTTAATTTGATTATTTGGGGGAAATCCATGGGATTTAATTTGATTATTTGGGAAATCCATGGGGTTTAATTTGATTATTTGGGAAATCCTTGGGGTTTAATTTGATTATTTGGGAAATCCATGGGGTAGAATTTGATTATTTGGGAAATCCTTGGGGTTTAATTTGATTATTTGGGAAATCCTTGGGGTTTAATTTGATTATTTAGGAAATCCTTGGGGTAGAATTTGATTATTTGGGAAATCCATGGGGTAGAATTTGATTATTTGGGAAATCCTTGGGGTTTAATTTGATTATTTGGGAAATCCATGGGGTTTAATTTGATTATTTGGGAAATCCTTGGGGTTTAATTTGATTATTTGGGAAATCCATGGGGTTTAATTTGATTATTTGGGAAATCCATGGGGTTTAATTTGATTATTTGGGAAATCCTTGGGGTTTAATTTGATTATTTGGGAAATCCATGGGATTTAATTTGATTATTTGGGAAATCCATGGGGTAGAATTTGATTATTTGGGAAATCCTTGGGGTTTAATTTGATTATTTGGGGGAAATCCATGGGGTTTAATTTGATTATTTGGGAAATCCATGGGGTTTAATTTGATTATTTGGGAAATCCATGGGGTTTAATTTGATTATTTGGGGGAAATCCATGGGGTTTAATTTGATTATTTGGGGGAAATCCATGGGGTAGAATTTGATTATTTGGGAAATCCATGGGGTAGAATTTGATTATTTGGGAAATCCATGGGATTTAATTTGATTATTTGGGAAATCCATGGGGTAGAATTTGATTATTTGGGAAATCCATGGGGTTTAATTTGATTATTTGGGAAATCCTTGGGGTTTAATTTGATTATTTGGGAAATCCATGGGGTTTAATTTGATTATTTGGGAAATCCTTGGGGTTTAATTTGATTATTTGGGAAATCCATGGGGTTTAATTTGATTATTTGGGAAATCCTTGGGGTTTAATTTGATTATTTGGGGAAATCCTTGGGGTTTAATTTGATTATTTGGGGAAATCCATGGGGTTTAATTTGATTATTTGGGGGAAATCCTTGGGGGTTTTTTTTGGCTGCTTTGTCTTTAATGGCTCCTTTAGGAATTTCTTTTAATGAGGGAAAAATAATTCCTGGCAGGAATTTCTTACATCTCCAAGGATTTGCTTCAGTCAAGGAAAATCTGATTTATCCCTAAATTTTAATTTTAGTGATGGAATTTCTGACATTTTCAGTTTTCTGTTGAATTCTCCAGGTGGTTTTTCCCCCACTGAAAACTTGATGTTCTGAGAGGAATTCCTGTGGATTTGGAAAGGGAATTAAAATTAATTTGTCCATCAGAAAATAAAAAATTCCTTAGGATTATTCCTTAGGATAATCCAGGCAGGGCTGGGAATGGGGATGTGATCTCGGAGTGGGGTGGGATGGATTTATTTGGGATTTATTTGGGATTTATTTGGGATTTCTGGGTTAATTCCTTTAAAATCCAGTCAGAACCAACTGGGAGAGCTGGGAATGTTCCCCTGGAGAAGGGAAGGATCCAGGGAGAGCTTCCAGAACATTCCAGGGCCTGAAGGGGCTCCAGGAGAGCTGGAGAGGGACTGGGGACAAGGGACAGAGGGACAGGACACAGGGAATGGCTTCCAGTGCCAGAGGGCAGCCATGGATGGGAGATTGGGAATTGGGAATTCCTGCCTGGGATGGGATTCCCAGAGCAGCTGAGATCCCTGGAATGTCCCAGGCCAGGCTGGGATGGTGGGAGCTGTCCCAGGATGGATTGGGATGGGATTTAATGCCCTTCCCAAACCATTCCAGGATTCCCTACAGCCACAACAGTGAAGAATGAACACATCCCATAATTTTTATCAGGAGCAGATCCCATTAATCCCACAATTCTTAGGCAGGATGGGAACTTTTGGGAAGCAGTCACGTTCCCAGGGGATATCCCAGAAGTTTGGTTTGTTTGGGATTTTTAAAAAAAGATTGGAAAATTCCTTTTTACTTTTCCCCACATCCAATCCCGGCTGGCACAGATTGATCCAAGGAGAGGCAAAATTGGGCTGGAAAAGTTCTGGGAACGGAGATGGTAAAAAATGGAGGAATTTCCTGCCAGCTGGAATGGGAAACGCTGGGATTTGGGATGGACGGCCCTAAAATGTGTGTGTGTCCTTCCTGGTGTGTCCCGTTATTCCCAGATTGCTCCATGAGCACAGCCATGGTGAAGGTTTGGGATTTCTTCCCTGGTTTTATTTGGGGTTATTCCATGGTTTTATTTGGGGTTATTCCATGATTTATTTGGGGTTATTCCATGATTTATTTGGGGTTATTCCATGATTTATTTGGGGTTATTCCATGGAATTATTTGGGGTTATTCCATGGTTTTCTTTGGGGTTATTCCCTGGTTTTATTTGGGGTTATTCCATGATTTTATTTGGGGTTATTCCATGATTTATTTGGGGTTATTCCATGGAATTATTTGGGGTTATTCCATGATTTATGTGGGGTTATTCCATGGTTTTTTCTGGGATTATTCCATGGTTTTCTTTGGGGTTATTCCATGATTTATTTGGGGTTATTCA
The DNA here is from genome assembly GCA_021534815.1 of Acrocephalus arundinaceus. NCBI lineage: Eukaryota > Metazoa > Chordata > Aves > Passeriformes > Sylviidae > Acrocephalus > Acrocephalus arundinaceus. The sequence continues at coordinate 34,792,596 of JAJEOU010002520.1, forward strand.
GTGGAATTATCTGGGGTTATTCCATGGTTTTACTTGGGGTTATTCCCTGGTTTTATTTGGGGTTATTCCACGGAATTAATTGGGGTTATTCCATGGTTTTATTTGGGGTGGTTCCATGGTTTTATCTGGGGTTATTCCGTGGAATTATCTGGGGCTATTCCATGATTTATTTGGGGTTGTTCCATGGTTTTTTTGGGGGTTATTCCATGGAATTACCTGGAGTTATTCCATGGAATTATTTGGGATTTATTCCATGGTTTTATCTGGGGTTATTCCATGGTTTTATTTGGGGTTATTCCATGATTTATTTGGGGTTGTTCCATGGAATTATTTGTGGTTATTCCATGCTCCCAGGTTGCTCATGGGCACATCCCTGGTGAATATTTGGGATTTATTCCCTGGTGAATATTTGGGATTTATTCCCTGGTGAATATTTGGGATTTCTTCCCTGGTGAATATTTGGGGTTATTCTGTGGAATTATTTGGGGTGATTCCTTGGTTTTAGCTGTGGTTATTCCCTGGTTTTATTTGTGGTTATTCCATGGTTTTATTTGGGGTGATTCCATGGAATTATCTGGGGTTATTCCCTGGATTTATTTGTGGTTATTCCATTGTTTTATTTGGGGTTATTCCATGATTTATCTGGGGTTATTCCATGCTCCCAGGTTGCTCCATGAGCACGTCCCTGGTGAATATTTGGGATTTATTCCCTGGTGAATATTTGGGATTTATTCCCTGGTGAATATTTGGGATTTATTCCCTGGTGTATATTTGGGATTTATTCCCTGGTGAATATTTGGGATTTATTCCCTGATGTATATTTGGGGTTATTCCATGGAATTATCTGGGGTGATTCCCTGGTTTTAGCTGTGGTTATTCCCTGGTTTTATTTGGGGTTATTCCCTGGTTTTATGTGGTTATTCCATGGAATTATCTGGGGTTGTTCCATGGTCCCAGGTTGCTCCATGAGCACATCCCTGGTGAATATTTGGGATTTATTCCCTGATGTATATTTGGGGTTATTCTATGGAATTATTTGGGGTGATTCCTTGGTTTTAGCTGTGGTTATTCCCTGGTTTTATTTGGGGTTATTCCATGGTTTTATTTGGGGTTATTCCATGGTTTTACTTGGGGTTTCCAGAAATTCCCAATAAATTGGGTGGGATCACCTACAGGGACACAGCTGGGATTTGGGCTGTTTTCCCCCACATTTTCCACATTTCCCTTGCAGATCTGGCAGTGTGGGGGCTCCCTGGAGATCATCAACTGCTCCCACATGGGATACAATTTCCAGAAATTCCCTGAAATTTTCCCTTCAAATTCCCAATAAATTGGGTGGGATCACCTACAGGAACACAGCTGGGTTTGGGTTGTTTCCCCCACATTTTCCACGTTCCCATTGCAGATCTGGCAGTGTGGGGGCTCCCTGGAGATCGTCACCTGCTCCCACGTGGGACACGTTTTCCAAAAATCCCCAATAAATTGGGTGGGATCACCAATAGGGACACAGCTCCCAGAATTTCAGTCCCTGCTGGATTTGGGGCTGTTTTTCCCCACATTTTCCACGTTCCCATTGCAGATCTGGCAGTGTGGGGGCTCCCTGGAGATCGTCACCTGCTCCCACATGGGACACGATTTCCAAAAATCCCCAATAAATTGGGTGGGATCACCTACAGGGACACAGCTGGGATTTGGGGCTGTTTTCCCCCATATTTTCCACATTTCCCATTGCAGATCTGGCAGTGTGGAGGTTCCATGGGGATCGTCACCTGCTCCCATGTGGGACACGTTTTACGTCATTTCCCTGAAATTTTCCCTTCAAATTCCCAATAAATTGGGTGGGATCACCTACAGGGACACAGCTGGGTTTGGGTTGTTTTCCCCCACATTTTCCACGTTCCCATTTCAGATCTGGCAGTGTGGGGGCTCCCTGGAGATCGTCACCTGCTCCCACATGGGACACGATTTCCAAAAATCCCCAATAAATTGGGTGGGATCACCTACAGGGACACAGCTGGGATTTGGGGCTGTTTTCCCCCATATTTTCCACATTTCCCATTGCAGATCTGGCAGTGTGGAGGTTCCATGGGGATCGTCACCTGCTCCCATGTGGGACACGTTTTACGTCATTTCCCTGAAATTTTCCCTTCAAATTCCCAATAAATTGGGTGGGATCACCTACAGGGACACAGCTGGGTTTGGGTTGTTTTCCCCCACATTTTCCACGTTCCCATTTCAGATCTGGCAGTGTGGGGGCTCCCTGGAGATCGTCACCTGCTCCCACGTGGGACACGTTTTCCGCAAGGCCACCCCCTACACCTTCCCGGGGGGCACCGGCCACGTCATCAACAAGAACAACCGGAGGCTGGCCGAGGTGTGGATGGACGAGTTCAAGGATTTCTTCTACATCATCTCCCCGGGTACGCCTGGTTTGGGATCCTCTCGGGGCCTGGAAGGGTTCCTGAAAAAATGGGGAGTCATGGGGAAGAGTTTGGGAATAGGAATGTTGTATTCCCTGAGCTCTTCCCAAGGTATTTATTAATGTCTGTATTTTATTAATAATATATATATTAATTTATTAATAGATTCGATCTATTAATATATATAATATATTAATATATTAATACATATGGTCTATTAATATATATTAATAGTAATATATATAGTAATTATATATTAATATATATATTAATATATATATTATATGTGTATATAATACATATTAATATATATATCATGAGCCAAATAATTAATAGAATATATTATTTTATATATATAATTAATATATAATATAATATAATTAATATATAATATATTATATAAATATATTATTATTTTATATATATCATGAGCCAAATAATTAATAATATATAATAATATATTCGATCTATTAATGTATATATTAATATGAATATATATTATAATTATATTTTAATATATATTAGTATATATTATATATGTATATAATAGATATAATAAAATATAATTAATATATAATATAATATATTATATAAATATATTATTATTTTATATATAATGAGCCAAATAATTAATAGAATATAATAATATATTCGATCTATTAATGTATATAATAATATTAATATATATTATAATTATATATTCATATATACATATATATTATATATGTATATAATATATATTAATATATATTAATAGATCGAATATACTAATATATTAATATATTAATATTATATATTAATATAATGATAATTATAGTATGTATTAATATTAATATATATTATATATGTATGTAATATATATATTAATATATATTAATAGATCGAATATATTAATATAATAATATATATTAATATATATTAATTTATATATTAATAGATCGACTATAATGAGGTGGTTCCCCAGCATTAAGAAGCAAATGGAGGTGAAAGGGAAATAAAATGAACATTTTCATGGAATTTCTCCATGAGAAGAAGTAGGAAATAATAGATTTTCTTTTTATTAGGGCATTCCTAAATATAAAAAATATTCCTGAGTATTTTTAATCTGCTCTTTGATCCTTTTCCTATTAATGAGGAAAATGGAGATGATTTTTTGGGAGAACAAAGGAATTTGCCTGTTCTCCATGGCACAGCCTCCTCCAGCTCCTCTGGGAGCTGATTCATCCATCCCTGAAATCCCTGAGATCCCAGGAGAGAGGAAATTCCCAGTGGGAAATGGATTTCTCAGCATAACAAGGGCCACACCTCAATTACATCCCAAATTAAAAGTCTGGATCGATCCAGTTCCCTGGGAAAACGGAATTCTGCTGGAGAATTCCCAGCTCTAATTTTTAGGATCTTGAGCATATTTTTAATTGGTGCCTTCTCGTATTTTTGTGTGGATAACAAGGAGATCTTAATTTGTGCTGAGATGAGTCAGGAGCCGGAGTTTTTAATAAATCCAAGCTGGATTTAAAAAGAAAAGAACAAGAAAAGAAAAATCCCAAAGCAGCGAGGAAAATTCCCCTTTTGGGTTTAGTTTGGAATTTTCCTTGGGAAGAGCCTGGCTCGGGGCCTGCAGCTCATGAGCCAAATAATTCAGGAGGGCCTCAGAATTCCCAAAATCCTGGATACACTTCCATGGGATTAAAGGAAGCTCTTTCTTAGGAAAGGAAGGGAATGGGTGAATCTGGAATTCAGGAGCTGCTGAGTGTGGGCCCATCCCAGCCTGGCTCAAATGATCCTGGGAGGGGAAATTGGGAAGGATTTTCCTCCTAAATCACAGCAAATCCTCACAATTGTCTGGCTGTAAAAAAAGCTCTTCCCTGCCTGCGTGGGAGGGCAAAAATTGGGATTGGGATCCTGTCCTGGAGCACAAACTGTGCCCAAAATATTCCCTCCAGAGCCGCTGGTTTCAGCAGTTCTTCCTTCCATCCCTCATTCCTTCCATCCATCGGGAGCTGGTTTGGAACTGGAATCTCCGTGTGTGTCAGGAATCAGCAGGAATTTCCCCATGGAAAGGGGGCTCAGGGGTTGGAGCTGCCCAGGGAGGTTTGCAGTGCCCATCCCTGGAGGTGTCCCAGCAATTCCTGGAGGTGGCACTCAGGGACAAGGTGGGATCAGGCCCAGCTGGGACTCCATGACCTTGGAATGCTTTTCCAGGCTCAGTGATTCCATGAAAAGCTGTGTCCTGATCCTGCTGATCGGGTCTGGCTCCGTGCCTGCTCCTTTGGGAGCTTTTGGGGTGGCTGGAGATGGGCACAAAGAGTGGGAAGATCCATGGGATGCTCCAAGGAAATCCAGCTCAGACCTTGGATACTTCCAGGGATCCAGGGGCAGCCACAGCTGCTCTGGGAATCTTTGCCCATCTTCCTGAGTTATTCCTGTCAGGAGAGTGCTGGGAAAAGTGATTTATAAAAATGTGAAGAGATTCCTTTGTTATTTTGGATTGTGAGGAAATCAAGGAATTCTGCGCTCCTGCCTTTCCACATTGACAAAGGAAAGGAAAATGATCATTTTCCAAGCATTTCCCTCGTCTCCATTAATGAGCTAATTAATAAATTACCCCTGCACACCTCCATGGAGGGGCAGCCACTCCTCCCTCACAATCTGCTGCTCCCAATCCCAGCACAGGGATCGGAATTGAGCCGGAGGCGGCTCCAGGATTTTCCCCGGACAGGGAATGTCTGACGGGCTCTGTGTCACCATTCCAGGGGTGGTGAAGGTGGATTACGGAGACGTTTCCGTCAGGAAAGCCCTGAGGGAGAGCCTGGGCTGCAAACCCTTCTCCTGGTACCTGGAGAACGTCTACCCCGACTCGCAGATCCCGCGGCGCTACTACTCCCTGGGAGAGGTACAATCCCCAGGCTGGGATAAACCGGGAAAAACCGGGAATGAGGGAGAACGGGATGGGCGGGTGGGCAGGGGAGAGGGGAAACCAGGAGAGAAGGGAAAGCAGTGAAGAAAGGAAACCAGCAAAGAAAGGAAATCAGTAAGGAACCCAGTAAAGAAACCAGTAGAGGAAGGAAACCAATAAGGAAGAGAAACCAGGAGAGAGAGGAAACCAGGAGAGAAAGGAAACCAGTAAAGAAACCAGTAAAGAAAGGAAACTAGGAGAGAGAGGAAACCACTAAAGGAAGGAAATGGTAGAGAAGAGAAACCAGTAAAGAAAGGAAACCAATAAAGAGAAGAAACCAGTAGAGAAAGGAAACCAGTGAAGGAAGGAAACCAGTAAAGAAGAGAAACCAGGAGAAAGGGGAAACCAGTAGAGAAAGGAAACAACCAGTAGAGAAAGAAGGGAGACCAGTAGAGAAGGGAAACCAGTAGAGAAAGGAAACCAGTAAAGAAACCAGGAGAGAAAGGAAACCAGGAGAGAAAGGAAACCAGTGGAGAAAGGAAACCAATAAAGAGAGGAAACCAGTAGAGAAAGGAAATTAGTGAAGAAAAGAAACCAATAAAGGAAGGAAACCAGTAAAGAAGAGAAACCAGGAGAGAGAGGAAACCAGTGGAGAAGGAAAAACCAGGAGAGAAAGGAAACCAGTAAAGGAAGGAAAGCAGGAGAGAAAGGAAACCAGTAAAGAGAGGAACCAGTAGAGATGGAAAATCAGTAGAGGAAGGAAACCAGTAAAGAAACCAGTAGAGAAGAGAAACCAGTAAAGGAAGGAAACCAGTAGAGGAAGGAAACCAATAAAGAGAAGAAACCAGTAGAGAAAGGAAATTAGTGATGAAAAGAAACCAATAAAGGAAGGAAACCAGTAAGTAAAGAAGAGAGCAGGAGAGAAAGGAAACCAGTAAATAAAGGAAACCAGTAGAGAATGGAAACCAGTAAAGAGAGGAACCAGTAGAGATGGAAAATCAGTAGAGAAAGGAAACCAGTAAAGAAACCAGTAGAGAAAGAAAACCAGTAGAGGAGGGAAACCAATAAAGAGAAGAAACCAGTAGAGAAAGGAAATTAGTGAAGAAAAGAAACCAATAAAGGAAGGAAACCAGTAAAGAAGAGAAACCAGGAGAGAGAGGAACCAGTGGGGAAGGGAAATCAGTAAAGAGAGGAAACCAGTAAAGAAAGAAAACCAGTAAGGAAACCAGTAGAGAAGGGAAACCAGTAAAGAAACCAGGAGAGAAAGGAAACCAGGAGAGAAAGGAAACCAGTAAATGATGGAAACCAGTAAATGATGGAAACCAGTAAATGATGGAAACCAGTAAATGATGGAAACCAGTAAATAGTGGAAACCAGTAAATGATGGAAACCAGTAAATGATGGAAACCAGTAAATGATGGAAACCAGTAAATAATGGAAACCAGTAAATAATGGAAACCAGTAAATAGTGGAAACCAGTAAATAATGGAAACCCGTAAATGATGGAAACCAGTAAATGATGGAAACCAGTAAATGACGGAAACCAGTAAATGATGGAAACCAGTAAATAGTGGAAACCAGTAAATGATGGAAACCAGTAAATGATGGAAACCAGTAAATGATGGAAACCAGTAAATGATGGAAACCAGTAAATGATGGAAACCAGTAAATGATGGAAACCAGTAAATGATGGAAACCAGTAAATGATGGAAACCAGTAAATAATGGAAACCAGTAAATAATGGAAACCAGTAAATAGTGGAAACCAGTAAATAATGGAAACCCGTAAATGATGGAAACCAGTAAATGATGGAAACCAGTAAATGACGGAAACCAGTAAATAGTGGAAACAAGTAAATAGTGGAAACCAGTAAATGATGGAAACCAGTAAGAACAGGAATCCAGTAAGTAAAGAAACCAGTAACTCCAGCACACCAGTAGTACTGGAAACCAGTAAATAAAGGAAAACAACAATGCAGGGAACCAGTAAATGAAGGGAACCAGTAGTCCAGGAAACCAGTAAGAACTGGAAACCAGTAAGAACTGGAAAGCAGTTAGTAAGGAAAACCAGTAGGTACAAGAAACCAGTGGTGCAGGAAAGCAGGAAAACCAGTAAGAAAAGGAAACCAGTTTAACAGGAAGCCAGGGCATGTCCTGAGCCAATGGATCCATTCCCAAGGGGATGAGGTGGCTTTGGAGCCAAATTCAGGTGCTGGAGTTCCCTCCTTGTCCCTTATTCCTCCTGATTTTTTAATTTCTCTTTATTTCCATTTTTAAAATTGAAATAAATTTAAATTTTATTATTTCAATGTAAAAAATGATTTCAATTTTATTTCAATTATTTAATTTTTAAAAAATTTTTCAATTTAAAAAATTTATTTATTTCAAATTTTTAAATCCCTTTTCAAGGAGAAGTTGCTGTTCTGAACATATTCCTTAAAAATCTCCCTTTAAATGGAGTGTCTGATCCAAATGTTCAGGCAGCTTTATCTCCCAAATGGAGCAGGAGATGGAAAAGTGAAGTTTGGGGTTAATATTTTGACACAGTGAATGTGCAGCCCTTGAGGGGAGCTTTCCATCATCATTTACTGCTGAGGAAGAGACTAAAAATAGATTTTTTTGGATTTTTTTAATGTTCACTGAGTGTTTTCCAACCTGGAGCTGAGGATCTTGGATATTCCTGGTAACCACAAATTTCTGGGACCACCAGGGGCTGGAATTTCTTTTAAATTCAACAAATTCCCAGTTAAAATGTTACATTGAGTCATTCCCACGCTGCCTTTTAAAAGCTTTGGAATGGGTTGATTTGATGATGATGGAATAACAATCCTGGAATAACAACCCCAGGAAAAAATGGATTTTTTTGACATCCAGGAAAAAGTGATTTCCCATTGGAATTTGACTTTGTGGGCAGGAATAAAAGGTGCTGGAGGATTCCAGGTTTAATCCTGTAAAATAAAGGGAAATGGGGATTTAATCCTGTAAAATAAAGGGAAATGGGGATCAATCCTGTAAAATAAAGGGAAATGGGGATTTAATGCTGTAAAATAAAGGGAAATGGGGATTTAATCCTGTAAAATAAAGGGAAATGGGGATTCAATCCTGTAAAATAAAGGGAAATGGGGATCAATCCTGTAAAATAAAGGGAAATGGGGATTTAATGCTGTAAAATAAAGGGAAATGGGGATCAATCCTGTAAAATAAAGGGAAATGGGGATTTAATGCTGTAAAATAAAGGGAAATGGGGATTTAATCCTGTAAAATAAAGGGAAATGGGGATTTAATGCTGTAAAATAAAGGGAAATGGGGATTTAATGCTGTAAAATAAAGGGAAATGGGGATTTAATGCTGTAAAATAAAGGGAAATGGGGATTTAATCCTGTAAAATAAAGGGAAATGGGGATCAATCCTGTAAAATAAAGGGAAATGGGGATTTAATCCTGTAAAATAAAGGGAAATGGGGATTTAATCCTGTAAAATAAAGGGAAATGGGGATTTAATGCTGTAAAATAAAGGGAAATGGGGATTTAATCCTGTAAAATAAAGGGAAATGGGGATTTAATCCTGTAAAATAAAGGGAAATGGGGATTTAATCCTGTAAAATAAAGGGAAATGGGGATCAATCCTGTAAAATAAAGGGAAATGGGGATTTAATCCTGCCAAAATAAAGGGAAATGGGGATTTAATGCTGTAAAATAAAGGGAAATGGGGATTTAATCCTGTAAAATAAAGGGAAATGGGGATTTAATCCTGTAAAATAAAGGGAAATGGGGATTTAATCCAGCCAAAATAAAGGGAAATGGGGATTTAATGCTGTAAAATAAAGGGAAATGGGGATTTAATGCTGTAAAATAAAGGGAAATGGGGATTTAATCCTGTAAAATAAAGGGAAATGGGGATTTAATGCTGTAAAATAAAGGGAAATGGGGATCAATCCTGTAAAATAAAGGGAAATGGGGATTTAATCCTGTAAAATAAAGGGAAATGGGGATTTAATGCTGTAAAATAAAGGGAAATGGGGATTTAATGCTGTAAAATAAAGGGAAATGGGGATTTAATCCTGTAAAATAAAGGGAAATGGGGATTTAATCCTGTAAAATAAAGGGAAATGGGGATCAATCCTGTAAAATAAAGGGAAATGGGGATTTAATCCTGTAAAATAAAGGGAAATGGGGATTTAATCCTGTAAAATAAAGGGAAATGGGGATTTAATGCTGTAAAATAAAGGGAAATGGGGATCAATCCTGTAAAATAAAGAGTTCCCAGCCAGGAAAGGACTTTTCTAGGGAATGTCAAATAAAGTGGGATCGTGCCACGCTGCCAGGCTGGGAAATGGGATGAGAAAGGCAGAAAATAGTGCTGGAAACTCCTGACTTGTGCAGGGTGGCCTCAGTTTCCATGGGAACAGGAGCTGGGAATTCAAACCCTGCTCGGCTGTTCCAGCGGAGCAGGAAAAGGGAATTGCAGCCTTAAAAGTGCAGAGAAATTGGGAAGTTTTAAGGCATTGGAAATGCTTTTTTTTTACATTTTCCTGCATTTCTAAAGAGGTTTGGGCAGGGTTTGATCCATCCAAGCTGGAGCTTTAGGCTGTAAATGATCCATGTGCTGCCCTGGATGGCTCCTCCTGGGCTCAAATCCATGGAAAAATGATGGAAATTAAAGGTGAGCAGCACCAGGCCTCAGTCTGCATTTCCCAAGTGGAATTTTGTTGTTTCCTGGGGTAAACAGAGAGAAAAAAATGGAGATTTCGACAGAAATTTGGGATAATCACCCTGAATTCCCTCATGGAATAGTGAGAGGTGTCCCTGGCCATGGATGAGCTTTGGGGTCACTCCCAACCCAAACCATTCCTGTTTGGGAATGGGATATGCTCACAAATTGCAGATTTCTGCACAGATCTGGCGTGTCCAGGGAATATTTTAAGGAATATTTCCCTTCTTTCCTTTCTCCAGATCAGGAATGTTGAGACCAACCAGTGCTTGGACAACATGGGCCGCAAGGAGAACGAAAAAGTGGGATTTTTCAACTGCCACGGCATGGGAGGGAACCAGGTAAATAAAACCAGGGAAAAGTGGCTCAGTTGTCCAAGAATTCCTTTGGGATACTCTAGATAATTTATTTCAATTCTATTTTAGATTTTTTGTGGAAGTAATATCAAAATAATCAGTGAAAATTCCAAAATATTTTCCATTTTGGGCTGAAAGGTTTTAAGAGGACTCAGCCATTTTCTTCTTCAATCTCAGCTCCAAATTTTGGGGGAATGTTGGAAGTCCCATGGGAAGTGTCCCAATGAATACATTGAATAGAATCCTGCTGTCATTTAATGATAAATTTGACATTCCAGGAAATTGGATCAGGAATTTGTAATTATTTCCATAAAAATGATGGAAATCAGGCAGAAATCTCCATAAATCTGTTCTGAGTGTGTGTAGGGAAATAAATATCCAGGATATCCATGGAAGTGGAGTTCCTTGGAATTCCAATAATGGTGTTTCAAATATATAAAATAAATACCCAGGATATCCATGGAAGTTGAGTTCCTTGGTGGAATTCCAATAATGGTGTTTCAAATATAGAAAATAAATATCCAGGATATCCATGGAAGTGGAGTTCCTTGGTGGAATTCCAATAATGGTGTTTCAAATATATAAAATAAATATCCAGGATATCCATGGAAGTTGAGTTCCGTGGTGGAATTCCAATAATGGTGTTTCAAATATAGAAAATAAATATCCAGGATATCCATGGAAGTTGAGTTCCTTGGTGGAATTCCAATAATGGTGTTTCAAATATATAAAATAAATATCCAGGATATCCATGGAAGTTGAGTTCCTTGGTGGAATTCCAATAATGGTGTTTCAAATATAGAAAATAAATATCCAGGATATCCATGGAAGTTGAGTCCCTTGGTGGAATTCCAATAATGGTGTTTCAAATATAGAAAATAAATATCCAGGATATCCATGGAAGTTGAGTTCCTTGGAATTCCAATAATGGTGTTTCAAATATAGAAAATAAATATCCAGGATATCCATGGAAGTTGAGTTCCTTGGTGGAATTCCAATAATGGTGTTTCAAATATATAAAATAAATATCCAGGATATCCATGGAAGTTGAGTTCCTTGGAATTCCAATAATGGTGTTTCAAATATAGAAAATAAATATCCAGGATATCCATGGAAGTTGAGTTCCTTGGTGGAATTCCAATAATGGTGTTTCAAATATATAAAATAAATATCCAGGATATCCATGGAAGTTGAGTTCCTTGGTGGAATTCCAAGAGTGGTGTTTCAAATATATAAAATAAATATCCAGGATATCCATGGAAGTTGAGTTCCTTGGAATTCCAATAATGGTGTTTCAAATATATAAAATAAATATCCAGGATATCCATGGAAGTTGAGTTCCTTGGAATTCCAATAATGGTGTTTCAAATATAGAAAATAAATACCCAGGATATCCATGGAAGTTGAGTTCCTTGGAATTCCAATAATGGTGTTTCAAATATATAAAATAAATACCCAGGATATCCATGGAAGTTGAGTTCCTTGGAATTCCAATAATGGTGTTTCAAATATAGAAAATAAATATCCAGGATATCCATGGAAGTTGAGTTCCTTGGTGGAATTCCAAGAGTGGTGTTTCAAATATAGAAAATAAATATCCAGGATATCCATGGAAGTTGAGTTCCTTGGTGGAATTCCAATAATGGTGTTTCAAATATATAAAATAAATATCCAGGATATCCATGGAAGTTGAGTTCCTTGGTGGAATTCCAATAATGGTGTTTCAAATATAGAAAATAAATATCCAGGATATCCATGGAAGTTGAGTTCCTTGGTGGAATTCCAATAATGGTGTTTCAAATATAGAAAATAAATACCCAGGATATCCATGGAAGTTGAGTTCCTTGGAATTCCAATAATGGTGTTTCAAATATATAAAATAAATATCCAGGATATCCATGGAAGTTGAGTTCCTTGGAATTCCAATAATGGTGTTTCAAATATATAAAATAAATATCCAGGATATCCATGGAAGTTGAGTTCCTTGGTGGAATTCCAATAATGGTGTTTCAAATATAGAAAATAAATATCCAGGATATCCATGGAAGTTGAGTTCCTTGGTGGAATTCCAATAATGGTGTTTCAAATATAGAAAATAAATATCCAGGATATCCATGGAAGTTGAGTTCCTTGGAATTCCAATAATGGTGTTTCAAATATAGAAAATAAATACCCAGGATATCCATGGAAGTTGAGTTCCTTGGAATTCCAATAATGGTGTTTCAAATATATAAAATAAATACCCAGGATATCCATGGAAGTTGAGTTCCTTGGTGGAATTCCAATAATGGTGTTTCAAATATATAAAATAAATATCCAGGATATCCATGGAAGTTGAGTTCCGTGGTGGAATTCCAATAATGGTGTTTCAAATATAGAAAATAAATATCCAGGATATCCATGGAAGTTGAGTTCCTTGGAATTCCAATAATGGTGTTTCAAATATATAAAATAAATATCCAGGATATCCATGGAAGTTGAGTTCCTTGGAATTCCAATAATGGTGTTTCAAATATAGAAAATAAATATCCAGGATATCCATGGAAGTTGAGTTCCTTGGTGGAATTCCAATAATGGTGTTTCAAATATAGAAAATAAATATCCAGGATATCCATGGAAGTTGAGTTCCTTGGTGGAATTCCAATAATGGTGTTTCAAATATAGAAAATAAATATCCAGGATATCCATGGAAGTTGAGTTCCTTGGTGGAATTCCAATAATGGTGTTTCAAATATATAAAATAAATATCCAGGATATCCATGGAAGTTGAGTTCCTTGGTGGAATTCCAATAATGGTGTTTCAAATATATAAAATAAATATCCAGGATATCCATGGAAGTGGAGTTCCTTGGTGGAATTCCAATAATGGTGTTTCAAATATAGAAAATAAATATCCAGGATATCCATGGAAGTTGAGTTCCTTGGTGGAATTCCAGGAGTGGTGTTTCAAATATATAAAATAAATATCCAGGATATCCATGGAAGTTGAGTTCCTTGGTGGAATTCCAATAATGGTGTTTCAAATATAGAAAATAAATATCCAGGATATCCATGGAAGTTGAGTTCCTTGGTGGAATTCCAATAATGGTGTTTGAAATATAGAAAATAAATATCCAGGATATCCATGGAAGTTGAGTTCCATGGTGGAATTCCAATAATGGTGTTTCAAATATATAAAATAAATATCCAGGATATCCATGGAAGTTGAGTTCCATGGTGGAATTCCAATAATGGTGTTTCAAATATATAAAATAAATATCCAGGATATCCATGGAAGTTGAGTTCCTTGGTGGAATTCCAAGAGTGGTGTTTCAAATATAGAAAATAAATATCCAGGATATCCATGGAAGTTGAGTTCCTTGGAATTCCAATAATGGTGTTTCAAATATAGAAAATAAATATCCAGGATATCCATGGAAGTTGAGTTCCTTGGTGGAATTCCAATAATGGTGTTTCAAATATATAAAATAAATATCCAGGATATCCATGGAAGTTGAGTTCCTTGGAATTCCAATAATGGTGTTTCAAATATAGAAAATAAATACCCAGGATATCCATGGAAGTTGAGTTCCTTGGAATTCCAATAATGGTGTTTCAAATATATAAAATAAATACCCAGGATATCCATGGAAGTTGAGTTCCTTGGAATTCCAATAATGGTGTTTCAAATATAGAAAATAAATATCCAGGATATCCATGGAAGTTGAGTTCCTTGGTGGAATTCCAAGAGTGGTGTTTCAAATATAGAAAATAAATATCCAGGATATCCATGGAAGTTGAGTTCCTTGGTGGAATTCCAATAATGGTGTTTCAAATATAGAAAATAAATATCCAGGATATCCATGGAAGTTGAGTTCCTTGGTGGAATTCCAATAATGGTGTTTCAAATATAGAAAATAAATATCCAGGATATCCATGGAAGTTGAGTTCCTTGGTGGAATTCCAATAATGGTGTTTCAAATATAGAAAATAAATATCCAGGATATCCATGGAAGTTGAGTTCCTTGGTGGAATTCCAGGAGTGGTGTTTCAAATATATAAAATAAATATCCAGGATATCCATGGAAGTTGAGTTCCTTGGTAGAATTCCAGGAGTGGTGTTTCAAATATAGAAAATAAATATCCAGGATATCCATGGAAGTTGAGTTCCTTGGTAGAATTCCAATAATGGTGTTTCAAATATAGAAAATAAATATCCAGGATATCCATGGAAGTTGAGTTCCTTGGTGGAATTCCAATAATGGTGTTTCAAATATAGAAAATAAATATCCAGGATATCCATGGAAGTTGAGTTCCTTGGTGGAATTCCAATAATGGTGTTTCAAATATATAAAATAAATATCCAGGATATCCATGGAAGTTGAGTTCCTTGGAATTCCAATAATGGTGTTTCAAATATATAAAATAAATATCCAGGATATCCATGGAAGTTGAGTTCCTTGGTGGAATTCCAGGAGTGGTGTTTCAAATATATAAAATAAATATCCAGGATATCCATGGAAGTGGAGTTCCTTGGTGGAATTCCAATAATGGTGTTTCAAATATATAAAATAAATATCCAGGATATCCATGGAAGTTGAGTTCCTTGGAATTCCAATAATGGTGTTTCAAATATATAAAATAAATATCCAGGATATCCATGGAAGTTGAGTTCCTTGGTGGAATTCCAATAATGGTGTTTCAAATATAGAAAATAAATATCCAGGATATCCATGGAAGTTGAGTTCCTTGGAATTCCAATAATGGTGTTTCAAATATAGAAAATAAATATCCAGGATATCCATGGAAGTTGAGTTCCTTGGAATTCCAATAATGGTGTTTCAAATATAGAAAATAAATATCCAGGATATCCATGGAAGTTGAGTTCCTTGGTGGAATTCCAAGAGTGGTGTTTCAAATATATAAAATAAATATCCAGGATATCCATGGAAGTTGAGTTCCTTGGAATTCCAATAATGGTGTTTCAAATATATAAAATAAATATCCAGGATATCCATGGAAGTTGAGTTCCGTGGTGGAATTCCAATAATGGTGTTTCAAATATAGAAAATAAATATCCAGGATATCCATGGAAGTTGAGTTCCATGGTGGAATTCCAATAATGGTGTTTCAAATATAGAAAATAAATATCCAGGATATCCATGGAAGTTGAGTTCCTTGGAATTCCAATAATGGTGTTTCAAATATATAAAATAAATATCCAGGATATCCATGGAAGTTGAGTTCCTTGGTGGAATTCCAATAATGGTGTTTCAAATATATAAAATAAATATCCAGGATATCCATGGAAGTTGAGTTCCATGGTGGAATTCCAATAATGGTGTTTCAAATATAGAAAATAAATATCCAGGATATCCATGGAAGTTGAGTTCCTTGGTGGAATTCCAAGAGTGGTGTTTCAAATATAGAAAATAAATATCCAGGATATCCATGGAAGTTGAGTTCCTTGGAATTCCAATAATGGTGTTTCAAATATATAAAATAAATATCCAGGATATCCATGGAAGTTGAGTTCCTTGGTGGAATTCCAATAATGGTGTTTCAAATATATAAAATAAATATCCAGGATATCCATGGAAGTTGAGTTCCGTGGTGGAATTCCAATAATGGTGTTTCAAATATATAAAATAAATATCCAGGATATCCATGGAAGTTGAGTTCCTTGGAATTCCAATAATGGTGTTTCAAATATATAAAATAAATATCCAGGATATCCATGGAAGTTGAGTTCCTTGGTGGAATTCCAATAATGGTGTTTCAAATATAGAAAATAAATATCCAGGATATCCATGGAAGTTGAGTTCCATGGTGGAATTCCAATAATGGTGTTTCAAATATAGAAAATAAATATCCAGGATATCCATGGAAGTTGAGTTCCTTGGTGGAATTCCAATAATGGTGTTTCAAATATATAAAATAAATATCCAGGATATCCATGGAAGTTGAGTTCCTTGGTGGAATTCCAAGAGTGGTGTTTCAAATATATAAAATAAATATCCAGGATATCCATGGAAGTTGAGTTCCTTGGTGGAATTCCAAGAGTGGTGTTTCAAATATATAAAATAAATATCCAGGATATCCATGGAAGTTGAGTTCCTTGGTGGAATTCCAATAATGGTGTTTCAAATATAGAAAATAAATATCCAGGATATCCATGGAAGTTGAGTTCCTTGGTGGAATTCCAATAGTGATGTTTCATTTGGAGGGGCTGGAAAGGGAGTGGAAAAATGGATGGAATTCTTGGGCTTAATTAGAATCAAATTTGCATATTCCAGTGGATATTCAAATTAGCGTGGCTGCTCCAGATGGGGTTTGGGATGTAAATGATGATTAAGGGGCTTTGAAGCATATCTTAAATTATTCTGTTTTAATTAATGATAATCTGTCGTTATTTATGGGTGGAATTTTCCGGGGTTGGCGCCAGCCTGGCACGGTCACAATTCCCTGGGAGCTCTGGTATTCCAGACACCTGCTCACATTCCTGGTGGGACAGGAACATTCCATGTTCCCATCCCTGATTTATCCCGGAGGTTCATCCCAGCTCCTCCTGTCACTTCCTCCATCCTCACTGGAGCCTGGCCTCATTTCCCAGCTTTTTGGGTTGGAAAACCTTTCCCTTTCCCTGGATTCCAATGGATTTATCCAATAAAAATCCTTTCCCTTCCTCTGGATTCTGATGGATTTATCCAATGGAAATCCTTTCCCTTCCTCTGGATTCTGATGGATTTATCCAATGGAAATCCTTTCCTTTCCCTGAATTCTGATGGATTTCTCCAATGGAAATCCTTTCATTTCCCCTGGATTCTGATGGATTTATCCAATGGAAATCCTTTCCTTTCCCTGAATTCTAATGGATTTATCCAAGGGAAATCCTTTCCCTTCCCCTGGATTCTGATGGATTTATCCAATAAAAATCCTTTCCTTTCCCTGGATTCTGATGGATTTATCCAATGGAAATCCTTTCCTTTCCCTGAATTCTAATGGATTTATCCAATGGAAATCCTTTCATTTCCCCTGGATTCCAATGGATTTCTCCAATGGAAACCTTTCCTTTCCCTGAATTCTGATGGATTTCTCCAAGGGAAGATCTTTCCCTTCTTTATTTCCAATGGATTTTGCCAATAAAAATCCTTCCCCTTCCCCTGAATTCCAGTGGATTTCTCCAATGGGAAACCTTTCCCTTCTCCTGAATTCCAGTTGATTTCTCCAGTAAAAAACCTTTCCCTGAATTCTGATGGATTTTTCCATGGGAAAATCCTTCCCTTCTTTATTTCCAATGGATTTCTCCAATAGAAACCTTTCCCTTCCCCTGAATTTCAATTAATTTCTCCAACTGAAATCCATTCCCTTCCCCGGAATTCCGATGGATTTCTCTGATACAAATCCTTTCCCTTCCCCGGAATTCCGATGGATTTCTCTGATACAAATCCTTTCCCTTCTCCTGAATTCCAATGGATTTCTCCAATAAAAAACCTTTCCTCTTTCCCTTCCCCTGAATTCCAAAAAGCATTTCTTTTCCCTGAATTCTGATGGATTTCTCCAAGGGAAAATCTTTCCCTTCTTTATTTCCAATGGATTTCTCCAATGGAAATCCTTTCTCTTCCCCTGAATTCCAATGGATTTTTCCAACAGAAAACCTTTCCTTTCCCCTGAATTCCGATGGATTTCTCCAGTGAAATACTCCAGCTCCTGAGCCAGCCCGGGGTCACTCCCAGGCTGGGGTTGGAGTTCCCAGGCTGGAGTTGGAGTTCCCAGGGCTGGGGTTGGAGTTGGAGTTCCCAGGGCTGCAGTTGGAGTTCCCAGGCTGGGGTTGGAGTTCCCAGGCTGGAGTTGTCCAAGAATTCCTTTGGAGTTCCCAGGGCTGGAGTTGGAGTTCCCAGGCTGGAGTTGTCCAAGAATTCCTTTGGAGTTCCCAGGGCTGGGGTTGGAGTTCCCAGCCCGGGGTCACTCCCAGGCTGGGGTTGGAGTTCCCAGGGCTGGAGTTGGAGTTGGAGTTCCCAGGGCTGCAGTTGGAGTTCCCAGGCTGGGGTTGGAGTTCCCAGGCTGGAGTTGTCCAAGAATTCCTTTGGAGTTCCCAGGGCTGCAGTTGGAGTTCCCAGGCTGGAGTTGTCCAAGAATTCCTTTGGAGTTCCCAGGGCTGGAGTTGGAGTTCCCAGGCTGGGGTTGGAGTTCCCAGCCCTTTTCCATCCCTTTTCCATCCCGCTCTGTGTTCCAGGTGTTTTCCTACACGGCGGACAAGGAGATCCGCACGGACGATCTGTGCCTGGACGTGTCGCGCCTCAACGGCCCCGTGCTGATGCTCAAGTGCCACCACCTGAGGGGGAACCAGCTCTGGGAGTACGATGCCGAGGTACCCCGGGGTCAGGGGGGGGTTTTGGGGACAATCCCGGGATCCCTGAGGCTGGAGAAGCATTCCAAGGTCATCAAATCCCAGCTGTGCCCATCCCCACCTTGTCCCTGAGTGCCACCTCCAGGAATTGCTGGGACACCTCCAGGGATGGGCACTGCAAACCTCCCTGGGCACTTCCAACCCCTGATTCCCCTTTCCATGGGGAAATTCCTGCTGCTGTCCCACCTGAGCCTGGAAAATCCCTCCCAGGTCATCAAGTCCCAGCTGTGCCCATCCCCATTTTGTCCCAGCCACATCCAGGAATTCCTTGGACATCTCCCCCCTCCTGCCTGGAAGGTTGGAATTCTCCCAGTAAAACACACACAGGGAATGTGCTGATTTTTCCCTTAAATCGAGAATTTCCCGGGAATTGTGTAAATCCCAGCTCAGCCATGAGATGGAGCTCCTAAAACAGGAATACTCCAGGTTTTTATGGCCTCTCCAAGGATTGGCTGCTTGTTTTCTTGGAAAACATCCCATTGCATTCCCTATCCCTGGATTTATTGACCAAATCTTTTTATTGCCAATTTTCCTTGAATTTTCCTTGGAATATTCAGATTTCAGCTGCCCGTTTTCCCTTTCATTTCATTATTGCCATTAATTATATATTTATTAGTGAATTATTAACCTCCAAGCTTTCCTAATATCCAGGATTTTTTTCCCAAGAAGACAAGCAGTTGTGATATTCCAATTTTTTTTTTCCCAGGGAAACAATTCCAGGATATTTCCTGAATCCCTTGTATTCATTCATTTGATTTTCCAGTGGAATTACATTGATTTTTCCTTTCCTTGCTTATTCAGGAATTGCATGGGGGGATTTGGGGTGGATTTAGGAATTTTAGGAATTCTGGCTTGGCAACAGACAACAGGACACGAAATAATCCTAAAAAGGGATTTCTCTGAGGGATTTTCATGGAATTTTCTACAATTCCCTGCTATTATTAATTTTTAAATAATTTTGTAATTTAATTTGTTTTATTTAAATATTGAATAATTTCAATCACACGGGCCTGGTGATTCCCATTGTGACATCCAGGGAAACCTTTGGATGTGGAGAGGGATGAATCCACGCACGAAGGAATCCAGGGAAAAAATGAGGTTGGAAATGTGTCACAGCTGATAGGAAGGAGTTTTAATTCCTTGTGGATGGATGCTGATGTCAGGGTTTATTCCTGATGAATTCCTCAGGGTTTATTCCTGAGAAATCCCTCAGGGTTTATTCCTGACAGATCCCTCAGGGTTTATTCCTGACAGATCCCTCAGGGTTTATTCCTGAAAAATTCCTCAGGGTTTATTCCTGATGAATCCCTCAGGGTTTATTCCTGATGAATTCCTCAGGGTTTATTCCTGAAAAATTCCTCAGGGTTTATTCCTGATGAATTCCTCAGGGTTTATTCCTGATAAATTCCTCAGGGTTTATTCCTGAGAAATTCCTCAGGGTTTATTCCTGATGAATTCCTCAGGGTTTATTCCTGACAAATTCCTCAGGGTTTATTCCTGATGAATTCCTCGGGGTTTATTCCTGAAAAAAATTCCTCAGGGTTTATTCCTGACAAAATTCCTCAGGGTTTATTCCTGACAAATTCCTCAGGGTTTATTCCTGACAAATTCCTCAGGGTTTATTCCTGATGAATTCCTCAGGGTTTATTCCTGACAGATCCCTCAGGGTTTATTCCTGACAAAATTCCTCAGGGTTTATTCCTGACAAATTCCTCAGGGTTTATTCCTGATGAATCCCTCAGGGTTTATTCCTGATGAATTCCTCAGGGTTTATTCCTGATGAATTCCTCAGGGTTTATTCCTGACCAAATTCCTCAGGGTTTATTCCTGACAAATTCCTCAGGGTTTATTCCTGAGAAATTCCTCAGGGTTTATTCCTGACAAATTCCTCAGGGTTTATTCCTGACAGATTCCTCAGGGTTTATTCCTGATGAATTCCTCGGGGTTTATTCCTGACAAAATTCCTCAGGGTTTATTCCTGATGAATTCCTCAGGGTTCATTCCTGATGAATCCCTCAGGGTTTATTCCTGACAGATCCCTCAGGGTTCATTCCAAGGCTGCCAGAGCTCCAGGAGAGTTTGGACAGCGCTCTCAGGGACAGGATGGGATTGTTGGGATAACCTGGCACGGCCGGGGATTGGATCAATGATCCCCATGGATCCCTTCCTGCTCAGAATTCCATGATTTTTCCCTGGATAATTGCCATTATTTGTCCCCAATCCTGGTGTCCATGCAAAGCTGTGGAATTTCCATCCAGGGAGAGCTGAGGGGCTGCACAGGAAATATTCCTTGGATCACTGACTCCATTTTCCTTCTGTCTCCCCTTCCCTCAGTATTTTGGGAAATGGGAATACAACTTTGAGGTAAGTCTGGTGCAATCCCTGAGCCAAATCCCCGTCCCTGGAGTAGCTCCTGTAGCTGTGTCCCTGCTCTGTGCTGCTCCAAAGCTGCTGCTCCAACATTCCAGAGCTTCCTGAGCCAGCCTGGAGAGCTGGGAATGTTCCCTTGGAGAAGGGAAGGATCCAGGGAGAGGTTCCAGAACATTCCAGGGCCTGAAGGGGCTCCAGGAGAGCTGGAGAGGGACTGGGGACAAGGGACAGAGGGACAGGACACAGGGAATGGCTTCCAGTGCCAGAGGGCAGCGATGGATGGGAGATTGGGAATTGGGAATTCCTGCCTGGGATGGAATTCCCAGAGCAGCTGAGATCCCTGGAATGTCCCAGGCCAGGCTGGAGCACCCTGGGATGATGGGAGGTGTCCCTGCCATGGCAGGGCTGGATTGGGATGGGATTTTTTGGGATCCATCCCATAATTCCATGTACCAGGAAAAGCCTGCTCAGATTCCCACATTCCTGTTCATCCCCACATGATGAATCCTTTGCCTTTGGATATTTCCCATCCTGTAAACACCAGAGGGAGAGAGAATTCCAAGTTGTTTATTTATGGAGCTCTGCTTTCCCTGGGAAGGTTCTGGACAGGGAACAGGGAGTGCTGATCCAGAGGGATCCAGCCCTGCTCTCCCTGACTCCAAGTGACATTTTTGGGACACTTGGCCCTGGTATTTTTAGTGGCTCCTCCGTTCTCACGCCACTTTCGCCATTCCCAATCCAAAGGCCTGGAAAAGGAGCCGGGTGAGGATGGGATGTGGGGGGAGCATCCCAGCTGCTCCAGCCTCAGGAACCTCAGGGATGGGCTGGGAAGAATTTAGGGAAGTGGAAGCTTCCCTTCATCCCACCTGGAACTGGCACCGGAAAGGAAAAGCTGGAATTGTGGTTGGGGAAAAAAAAAACCCATAAATGTTTAATGAATTTGGGTTTTAATTGGGTAATTCCCAAATGGAATTCAGGGTGGTTTGTGCAGGAAAAACCCCATCATTCCCAAATCCTTCCAGTGGGGAATCACGGCCATCCAAGGGCTGGAGAGGCAGGATTGGGAGCCACACTTGGGAATGGTCTTGAGAGCAGGGAGGAAATTTTGGGATATCTGTGCAGGAAAAACCCTTCTCTGCCTGGATCTTTCCAATGGGGAATTGCAGTAATCCAGAGGTAGGGAGAACAGGATTGGGAGCCACACTTGGGAATGGTCTTGAGAGCAGGGAGGAAATTTTGGGATATCTGTGCAGGAAAAAACCATCTCTGCCTGGATCTTTGCCATAGGGAATTGCAGTAATCCAGAGGTAGGGACAACAGGATTGGGAGCCACAACCCACTCTGGATCATGGGAATGGTCTCAGGGGCAAGGTGGAAGTTTTGGGATTTTTCTCCTAGGAAATCCCCATCTCTGCCTGGATCTTTCCAGGAGGGAATTGCAGTAATCCAGGGGTAGGGAGAACTTTCCCGTAGGGAATTGCAGCAATTCAAGGGTAGGGAGAACAGGATTGGAATCTTTGCCTGGATCTCTCCAGTAGGGAATTGCAGCAATCCAAGGGTAAACGGAATTGGGAGCCACAACCCACTCTGGATCATGGGAATGGTCTCAAGAACAAAGTGAAAATCTTGGGATATTTCTCCTAGGAAATCCCTGTCTCTGCCTGGATCTTTGCCATAGGGAATTGCAATAATCCAGGGGTAGGGAGAACAGGATTGGAATCTTTGCCTGGATCTCTCCAGTAGGAAATTGCAGCAATCCAGGGGTAGGGAGAACTTTCCAGTAGGGAATTGCAGCAGTCCAAGGGAGAACAGGATTGGGAGCCACAATCCACTCTGGATCACGGAAATGGTCTCAAGAACAAGGTGGAAGTTTGGGATATTTCTCCTAGGAAATTCCCATTTCTGCCTGGATCTTTCCAGGAGGGAATTGCAGCAATCCAGGGGTAGGGAGAACAGGATTGGGAGCCAAAATCCCTTCTGGATCATGGGAAGAACAAGGTGGAAGTTTTGGGATATTCCTTCTAGGCTATTATTTGGGATATTTCTTCTTCCCATCTCTGCCTGGATCTTTCCAGTAGAGAATTGCAGCAATCCAGGGGTAGGGAGAACAGGATTGGGATCTGTGCCTGGATCTCTCCAGTAGGAAATTGCAGCAATCCAAGGGAGAATGGGATTGGGAGCCACAACCCACTCTGGATCATGGGAATGGTCTCAAGAACAAGGTGGAAGTTTTGGGATATTTCTCCTAGGAAATCCCTGTCTCTGCCTGGATCTTTCCAGTAGGGAATTGCAATAATCCAGGGGTAGGGAGAATGGGATTGGGATCTTTGCCTGGATCTTTCCAGTAGGGAATTTCAGCCATCCAAGGGATACTGGGATTGGGAACCACAACCCACTCTGGATCACAGGAATGGTTTCAAGAGCAGGGAGGAGATTTTACCTGGAATCCAACCCCACTCCCCGAATTCCCCTCCGGCCATCCCGTAGCATTCCCAACCCGCTCTCCCCCAGCAATTCCCACTTCCTCCCATTCCCGCTGAGCATTCCCGCTTTTCCAGAGGCGCACATTCCTGCACATCATCACGCAGTCGTGCCTGACGCTGGGCAGGATCGAGGACGGCTCGCAGGGCCCCACGGTGGAGCCGTGCGACGGCAGCGCCCGCCAGAGCTGGAGCCTCCGCAATTATTCCCGCCTGGAAATCTTTAGGAAGGTTTATTCCAGCCCCACCGATTATTTCCTGTAGGGTCACTGGGAGAGGAAGGAAATCCATAGGATGTGACGGGGTAAGGAATTCCCAGGAATTCTGCCTGCTCTGCTGGAGGAGATCGGAATTTCTGTCTTGTTTTATTTTTGGGGTGAGGATTTTTTTGTATTTTTGAATTGTTTTGTATTTTAAAATTTTTTTTTTTTTTGTATTTTTGAAATTTTTTTGTATTTTTTAAATTTTTTTTTGTATTTTTTAATTTTTGAATTTTTTTGAAATTTTTTTGTATTTTTCAATTTTTTGAATTTATTGAAATTTTTTTTGTATTTTTGAATATTTTTTGAAATTTTTTGTAGTTTTAAATTTTTTTTGTATTTTTTGAAATTTTTTGTAGTTTTGAATATTTTTTGTATTTTTTGAAATTTTTTGTATTTTTGAAAATTTTTTGAATTTTTTTGTATTTTTGATTTTTTTTGTATTTTTGGGTTTTTTGTATTTTTGAATTTTTTTGTATTTTTTTGTTTTTTCTATTTTTGAATTTTTTGTATTTCTGAATTTTTTTGTATTTTTTGAGGTTTTTTGTATTTTTTGAATTTTTTTGTATTTTTTGAATTTTTTTTGTATTTTTTTAATTTTTAAATTTTTTAAAATTTTTTTGAATTTTTTTTTTGTATTTTTGAATTTTTTTTGTATTTTTGAATTTTTTTTGTATTTTTTGAATTTTTTTGTGGTTTAGAATTTTTTTTTTGAAATTTTTTGTATTTTTGATTTTTTTGTATTTTTGACGTTTTTTGTATTTTTGATTTTTTGGGGTTTTGTATTTTTTGGTTTTTTTGTATTTCTTGAATTTTTTTGTATTTTTAGAATTTTTTTGTATTTTTTGAAATTTTGTGTATTTTTGATTTGTTTTGTATTTTTGAATATTTTTTGTATTTTTGAATATTTTTTGTATTTTTGAATTTTTTTGTATTTTTGAATATTTTTTGTATTTTTGAATATTTTTTGTATTTTTGAATATTTTTTGTATTTTTGAATTTTTTTGTATTTTTGAATTTTTTTTGTATTTTTGAATTTTTTTTATATTTTAAATCTTTTTTCATGGATTTCAAAAACCGTTCATTTTTCCTGGGATTCCTACATTTTCATGGAACATTTAATGGTATTTTCCAAGAATTTTCATACACTTTTCCAGACGGTTTTCATCATTTTATGTCATTTTTTATACAATTTGTGTGAAAATTTTTCATAAAATTTCCTAAAATTTTCATTGAATTTTTGTGGACCTTTTGTAGAATTTTCATTTTCACCCTTATAACTTTTCATAGAATTTTTATAGAATTTTTCACAGAATTTTAATAGAATTTTTTATAGAATTTTAATAGAATTTTTTCATAGAATTTTAATAGAATTTTTCATAGAATTTTAATTGAATTTTCCACAGAATTTTAATAGAATTTTTTCATAAAATTTTTCATTAAATTTTCTTAGAATTTTTCATTAAATTTTCATAAATTTTTTTTCATAGAGTTTTTTTCATGGAATTTTCATAAAATGTTCATAGAAATTTTTTTTGAATTTTCGTAGGATTTTGGTAGAATTTTCATTAAATTTAACAGAATTTTTTCACAGAATTTTGATAAATTTGATAGAATTTTTGATATAAATTAATAAAATTCTTCATATCAAATTTTTCTATAAAACAAGACAGAAAATGATTTCCAGGTTTAGGATAGAACAGATGTTTATTAATATTAGTTCTAATTAGTTCTTAGTAATTATTATTAGTTCTAGTAATTATTATTAGTTTTAATTATTTAATTATTACCTTAATTATTATTCATTTTAATTAATTTTGGATTAATTTAACTCCCTCAACTCAGGAGCTGAAATTTGGTTCTTATTCCAAGACATAAAAATAATTCCAGTTAAAAAATAATTTATTCAAAAGGTTCCGAATTTCCCAGGATTTCCCACAGAATTTTCCACAGAATTTTCCTAAAATTTGATTTTTTAATAGATTTTTTTCCCCTCTGATTTTCATGGAATTTTTCATGTTCAGTGGAGTAGCACAAGGAGAGATGGGTGGAAATTCCTTGTTGGAATTTCCCAGCAATTTTAGTTGGAACACCAGAAAAAAACCCCATATTGTTTATATTTATATTTATATTTATATTTATATTTATATTTATATTTATATTTATATTTATATTTATATTTATATTTATATTTATATTTATATTTATATTTATAGGTATATTTATATTTATAGGTATATTTATATTTATATTTATATTTATAGGTATATTTATATTTATATTTATATTCACATTTACTTATATTTATATTTACTTATATTTATATTTATTTATATTTATATTACTTCTATTTTATTTATATTTATATTGATTTATATTTATATTTACTTATATTTCTATTTATATTTTTATTTATATTCTTATTTATATCTTATTTATATCTACTTATATTTACTTATATTTATATTTATATTTATATTTATATTTATATTTATATTTATATTTATATTTACTTATATTTTTGTTTATATTTTATTTATATTTTATTTATATTTACTTATATTTATATTTATATTTATAGCAATTATACTTTATTTTTCTATTTATATTTATATTTATATTTATATTTATATTTTTACTTATATTTACTTATATTTTTACTTATATTTATATTCATATTTATATTCATATTTACTTATATTTATATTTATATCTATATTTATATTTATATTTATATTTTATTTATATTTTATTTATATTTATATTTATATTTACTTACATTTTTACTTATATTTATATTTATATTTATATTTAGTTATATTTAACTTATATTTATATTTATATTATTTATTTTATTTTTATTTTTATATAAAATTAAAATATATAGAAATATAGCAGATATTACCTATTAAATTTACCCTAATAAACACCAATATATGTTTATTATGTAATATATAAATATAATATATATAAATAAATATACATAAATATATTAATATATTAATATAATGCTATATTTTTCCATAAATATAAAATCATATAAAATATTATAAATAATGAACATTAATGGTGTTTATGAGCCCTGAGAGCATCAGACTTTTGGGGAAATTATTCCTGATTTTCCTTCAATTAAGAGCATTATTATTTTATTTTATTTTTATTTCTATTTTGTTATTCTCTGCTATATTATTTTTATATTATCTCATTTTCATATTTTACTATTATATTATTATATTATATTATTTATTATATAGATATTATATATATTATATATATTATATGTATTATATATATTATATGTATTATATATATTTTATATATTTTATATATAATATATATTATAATAATATATTATTATATTATACTATAATATATTTAATATATTTTAGTCTCTTAAATTTTATATTATTCCATATTATTTCCTATATTATGTAGTACATAATTTATTTTATATTAATCTCTATCATATTATTTTATAGATTATTTTAATAATATTTATATATTATATTATTTTATATTATTTTATATTATTTTATATTATTTTATTTTATATTATTTTATATTATTTTATATTATTTTACATTATTTTACATTATTTTATATTATTTTATATTATTTTATATTATTTTACATTATTTTAAATTATTTTAAATTATTTTATATTATTTTATATTATTTTAAATTATTTTAAATTATTTTATATTATTTTATATTATTTTAAATTATTTTATATTATTTTATATTATTTTATATTATTTTATTTTATATTATTTTATATTATTTTACATTATTTTACATTATTTTACATTATTTTACATTATTTTATATTATTTTAAATTATTTTATATTATTTTATATTATTTTACATTATTTTATATTATTTTACATTATTTTACATTATTTTACATTATTTTACATTATTTTACATTATTTTATATTATTTTAAATTATTTTACATTATTTTATATTATTTTATATTATTTTAAATTATTTTACATTATTTTATATTATTTATATGATTTTCCTGATATTTATTTATATATTTTTAATATCAAATCAATATTTTTCCTCCTGGATGAGCCCAATCCCTGAGGCAGCTCCCACCATTCCAGCCCCTCTATCCCTAAGGAAATCCCAAGCTTTGACCTCAGCCTGGCCTGTTTGGGATGAATTTTGGGATTCATTCCCACTTTTTCCCCCTCTCCTGAGGGCTCTGGGATTTTCCTGCCCTTCCTGGTTCTCCCTCTTTGTTCCCTTGCCATAAAATGGGGAATCGTGGAGTACTGGGAGATCCTGGTGCTCCACACCAGGGCCTGGAATGCCCAGAAATGGCATTCCCAGCTGGAATTCCACTGGAATGCCGTGTTTCAGCAGGAATTCTCTCTCCCCCTTGCAGAAGCGCAGAAAAATTTCCTTGGAATGGTTTTCCCTTGGTTGGCTCAGCAGAGGGCGGAGCGGGCTGGCTCCGTGTGGGATGTCCTGACATTCCCGGTGCTCCATGAAATGATCAAACAGGGCCTGGAATGCCCAGAAATGGCATTCCCAGCTGGAATTCCACTGGAATGTGCCAGGTTTCAGCAGGAATTCTCTGTCCCCCTTGCAGAAGCTCAGCAATTTCCTTGGAATGGTTTTCCCTGTGCTGGAGTGGGCTGGCCCCATGTGGGATGTCCTGGGGATGTCCTGGAGTACTGGGAGATCCCGGTGCTCCACACCAGGGCCTGGAATGCCCAAAAATGGCATTCCCAGCTGGAATTCCACTGGAATATGCCGTGTCTCATCAGGAATTCTCTGTCCCCCCTTGCATAAGCTCAGCAATTTCCTTGGAATGCTGAGGGATTTGGTGGCTCAGCAGAGGGTGGAGCGGGCTGGCTCCGTGTGGGATGTGCTGGGGCTGTCCTGAGATCCCCGGTGCTCCTCACAATGACCAAACAGGGCCTGGAATGCCCAGAAACGGCATTCCGAGCTGGAATTCCCCTGGAACATGCCGTGTCTCATCAGGAATTCTCTCTCCCCCCTGCAGAAGCTGACCCTGCGGCACCTGAACAGCAACCAGTGCCTGGCGGAGCCGTCGGAGCAGGACCGGCTGGTGCCCACCATGCGCGACTGCGGCGGGGGCCGCTCCCAGCAGTGGCTGCTGCGCAACACGACCCTGGGGGCCTGAGCCCTCCTCACATCCCGCCCTTCATCCCTTCCCGCTGCGCCCAGGGGGGCCCTTGGACTCCTCCAGGTGGTCCCGCACCCACGCGATCCGGAGATTCCAGAGGATCTGGTCTTGGAGATGTTGGGATGTGGAGGTGTCACCATGGTGAGGTGGCCCCGGGGCACCAGGTGGCACTGGGAGACATCCTGGGAGGTGTGGCCCGAGCTGGGCTCTCCTGGAGGAGATCCTGGAGAATGTCCTGGAGGAGATCCTGGAGAATGTCCTGGAGAATGTCCTGGAGGAGATCCTGGAGGAGATCCTGGAGAATGTCCTGGAGGAGATCCTGGAGGATGTCCTGGAGGAGATCCTGGAGAATGTCCTGGAGAATGTCCTGGAGGAGATCCTGGAGGAGATCCTGGAGGAGATCCTGGAGGAGATCCTGGAGGAGATCCTGGAGGATCTTGGGTGTTCTCTGGTGCCCGGTGGGATTTGACAGCACCAAAGCTTCCTGGGTAGTGCTGGGAGAAAATGGGATCTGGTGTTGGGAAAACCAGGCCAAACTTCAGCAGGAATTACAGCAGACGAGGCCACAGGAGATGTGGGAATGCTGAGGGGAAGGAGCGACACTGGTGGGACCTCGGGATGGCACGGAGGGAATTGTCCCATCCTTCCATGGGAATGGAGCTGTCCCTGTTCCATGGGAATGGAGCTGTCCCTTCCATGGGAATGGAGCTGTCCCTGTTCCATGGGAATGGAGCTGTCCCTTCCATGGGAATGGAGCTGTCCCTGTTCCATGGGAATGGAGCTGTCCCTTCCATGGGAATGGAGCTGTCCCTTCCATGGGAATGGAGCTGTCCCTTCCATGGGAATGGAGCTGTCCCTGTTCCATGGGGATGGAGCTGTCCCTGTTCCATGGGAATGGAGCTGTCCCTGTTCCATGGGAATGGAGCTGTCCCTGTTCCATGGGAATGGAGCTGTCCCTTCCATGGGAATGGAGCTGTCCCTTCCATGGGAATGGAGCTGTCCCTGTTCCATGGGAATGGAGCTGTCCCTTCCATGGGAATGGAGCTGTCCCTGTTCCATGGGAATGGAGCTGTCCCTTCCATGGGAATGGAGCTGTCCCTTCCATGGGAATGGAGCTGTCCCTGTTCCATGGGAATGGAGCTGTCCCTGTTCCATGGGAATGGAGCTGTCCCTGTTCCATGGGAATGGAGCTGTCCCTTCCATGGGAATGGAGCTGTCCCTGTTCCATGGGGATGGAGCTGTCCCTGTTCCATGGGAATGGAGCTGTCCCTGTTCCATGGGAATGGAGCTGTCCCTGTTCCATGGGGATGGAGCTGTCCCTGTTCCATGGAATGGAGCTGTCCCTTCCATGGGAATGGAGCTGTCCCTGTTCCATGGGAATGGAGCTGTCCCTTCCATGGGAATGGAGCTGTCCCTTCCATGGGAATGGAGCTGTCCCTGTTCCATGGGAATGGAGCTGTCCCTTCCATGGGAATGGAGCTGTCCCTGTTCCATGGGGATGGAGCTGTCCCTGTTCCATGGGAATGGAGCTGTCCCTGTTCCATGGGAATGGAGCTGTCCCTGTTCCATGGGAATGGAGCTGTCCCTGTTCCATGGGGATGGAGCTGTCCTGTTCCATGGGGATGGAGCTGTCCCTTCCATGGGAATGGAGCTGTCCCTGTTCCATGGGAATGGAGCTGTCCCTGTTCCATGGGGATGGAGCTGTCCCTGTTCCATGGAATGGAGCTGTCCTGTTCCATGGGAATGGAGCTGTCCCTGTTCCATGGGAATGGAGCTGTCCCTGTTCCATGGGAATGGAGCTGTCCCTGTTCCATGGGAATGGAGCTGTCCCTTCCATGGGAATGTGGAATGGAGCTGTCCTGTTCCATGGGGAATGGAGCTGTCCTTCCATGGGAAGGAGTGGGATGGAGCTGTCCCTTCCATGGGAATGGAGCTGTCCCTGTTCCATGGGAATGGAGCTGTCCCTGTTCCATGGGAATGGAGCTGTCCCTGTTCCATGGGAATGGAGCTGTCCCTGTTCCATGGGATGGAGCTGTCCCTGTTCCATGGGAATGGAGCTGTCCCTTCCATGGGAATGGAGCTGTCCCTGTTCCATGGGATGGAGCTGTCCCTGTTCATGGGATGGAGCTGTCCCTTCCATGGGAATGGAGCTGTCCCTTCCATGGGAATGGAGCTGTCCCTGTTCCATGGGAATGGAGCTGTCCCTGTTCCATGGGGATGGAGCTGTCCCTGTTCCATGGGAATGGAGCTGTCCTTCCATGGTGACTGTTTCCATGGGATGGAGCTGTCCCTTCCATGGGAATGGAGCTGTCCCTGTTCCATGGGAATGGAGCTGTCCCTGTTCCATGGGAATGGAGCTGTCCCTGTTCCATGGGAATGGAGCTGTCCCTGTTCCATGGGAATGGAGCTGTCCCTTCCATGGGAATGGAGCTGTCCCTTCCATGGGAATGGAGCTGTCCCTGTTCCATGGGAATGGAGCTGTCCCTGTTCCATGGGAATGGAGCTGTCCCTTCCATGGGAATGGAGCTGTCCCTTCCATGGGGATGGGGCTGGGGCCAGACCTGGGGCTCAGGGGACACCTGGAAGGACCAAACCCGGGGTCTCTGGAGCTCTGGAGATTCTCCATCCCTCCATCCCAGCCCATCCATGGATCCCAGCAGGCCACAGGCACAGCTCCAGCCATGGATCCACGCCCAGCTCTGCCCCAGGGGTTCCCATTCCTGGAGGGATCATGGAATCCTGTCTGCTTTTAGGGATTTGGGGTCTCGGGGGTTTCCCATTCCCGGAGGGATCACGGATCCTGTCTGGTTTTAGGAATTTGGGGTCTCTAGGAGTTCCCACTCCCAGAATCCTTTTCTGGTTTTAGGGATTTGGGGTCTCTGGAGGTTCCCATTTCCAGAGGGATCACAGAATCCTTTCTGGTTTTAGGGATTTGGGGTCTCAGAGGGTTCCCACTCCCGGAATCCTTTCTGGTTTTAGGGATTTAGGGTCTCAGAGGGTTCCCACTCCCAGAATCCTGTCTGGTTTTAGGAATTTGGGGTCTCTGGGGGTTCCCATTCCCAGAATCCTGTCTGATTTTAGGGATTTGGGGGCTCAGGGGGTTCCCTCTCCCAGAATCCTGTCTGATTTTAGGGATTTGGGGACTCGGGGGTTCCCACTCCCGGAATCCTGTCTGGTTTTAGGGATTTGGGGGCTCAGGGGGTTCCCATTCCCGGAGGAATCACGGAATCCTTTGTGGTTTTAGGAATTTGGGGACTCAGAGGGTTCCCACTCCCAGAATCCTGTCTGATTTTAGGAATTTGGGGTCTCTGGGGGTTCCCACACCCAGAATCCTGTCTGGTTTTAGGGATTTGGGGGCTCTGGGGGTTCCCACTCCCGGAATCCTGTCTGGTTTTAGGGATTTGGGGTCTCTGGGGGTTCCCTCTCCCAGAATCCTGTCTGGTTTTAGGGATTTGGGGGCTCAGGTGTGGGTGTGGCTGTTCCCAAAGCACCCCCGGCCCTCGGGAGCTGCTCCCAGCTGGGATGTGGGCACGGGGACATTCCCGGAATTCCCTGGGGACATTCCTGTGGCAGCCGTGGCCCTCGGGGCTGGGATTTTGGGAATTCTCACTGCCCGGAGGGTTCGGGAGACTGAAATCCCAGGGCAGCGGGATCCCAGCGCGGGTGAGTGGGGAAATGTTTCCCAGGATTTCCCTGACAATTCCCAAAAATCTCTGTAAATGCACATTAAAAATGCCGGTATTTTCTGTATCCGCTGGTTCTGGATTCATCCCGGGGTTAATTGGGAAGCAGGAGGGAATTAATTGGGACAGGGATTGCTGGGCCTGCCTGGAGCTGGAATATCCGGGATTAACTGGGATTGGGGGCTCATCTCCAGCCTCCTTCCCAAATTTTCCTGCTCCTCATCCTCCAATCACCCCAAAAATCCAAAAAGTGGTTTAAAAGTTCCCCTAAAAAAGGGGGGAGGGTTTGTTCTGCTCTGTAAAAAGAGCAGGAAAACCTCAGGATCAAATTTAAACAGGAATTTCCACGCAGGAAAACAGGAATCAATTATTTATTTCATCTCCTTCCCGAGGGTTTTTGGCCACAGCACAGCCCTGGGTGGGTCCTGGGGTTGGGAATTTGGGATTTGGGGTTGGATTGGGAAGGAGGAGGTTGGGAATGTCCTGAGGGCGGTGTCACCTCCCTCTGGAGCACCCCTGGCTCCTGCCCCATCCCAGAGTTCCTTGATTTCGGAGCTGGAGCTGTTTATAAAATCAGGATTTTATAAATAAAATTTCTAGGTTAATACATAATTTCATAATTCATCCTGCAGTGCCCTCCAATCAATTAAATCACACAAGGGCTAATTAATAACTCATTAATGAGATTCCCCACATCCAGAGCTGTCCAAAAAACGCAGGAAAACCCCAAATTAATTCCCTTTTCCCAATAATTCCCTTTTCCAGGTTGTCCCTGCAGGTGTTTGGGAGGTGTTTCCCCCCTTTTTTTTGGCATTTCTCAGGAATGTTAATAATTGGGATTGATAGAAAATTACAGAGAGGGAGCCAACCTCCATCTGCTTTCCCTGGAAATCTGGTTTATCCCTTTTTTTGGGATTTATTTAAAGGATTTAGGGATTCATCCAGAGGGGATGAATTTTTGGGGTCAGGAAAATCCTGGCACCGCCTCCCTCAGCTCCCATTTCGAACTGGGAACGATTTTTCCAATGGAAAACAGCAGGATCAGCCCTCAAATACATATCCAGGATGTGGGACTGGAAGAGACAGGTTTGGGAATGTCGCTGTTAATTCAGGGAATAAATAAAGAATTCCATCATTTTATTTGTCATCATCCTCATGTGGGCTGGAAAAGCCTCCGGGTGCTGAAATCAGGGAATTGCAGGGAAGAAATGGAATTGCAGGAAAAGGAGCTCCAGGTGAGTTTAAATGGATCCAAACCTGGGACGGGGACAGGAAAATAATCCTGGATCAGCTGGGATGGCAGCAGGGAAGGTTGGATTTGTGGGATAGTGGCACAAGGAGGGCCTGGAGCTGCTGGAGAGCCCAGAGG
Organism: Acrocephalus arundinaceus; assembly: GCA_021534815.1. Taxonomy (NCBI): domain Eukaryota; kingdom Metazoa; phylum Chordata; class Aves; order Passeriformes; family Sylviidae; genus Acrocephalus; species Acrocephalus arundinaceus. Next base: position 34,826,692 of record JAJEOU010002520.1, read on the forward strand.
AATCCAGGGAAATGCTCCCCGGGCTGGGAGAGCTGGGAATGTTCCCCTGGAGAAGGGAAGGATCCAGGAGAGCTTCCAGAACATTCCAGGGCCTGAAGGGGCTCCAGGAGAGCTGGAGAGGGACTGGGGACAAGGGACAGAGGGACAGGACACAGGGAATGGCTTCCACTGCCAGAGGGCAGCCATGGATGGGAGATTGGGAATTGGGAATTCCTGGCTGGGCTGGAATTCCCAGAGCAGCTGAGATCCCTGGAATGTCCCAGGCCAGGCTGGGATGGTGGGAGCTGTCCCTGCCCAGCGGGATCAGCTGGAATTCCATCAATCCAGGCAGGAAGAGTTTTCCCTGGAGCAGCTCCCTGTCCCCAGGACCCTTTGGGGTCCATCATTCCCTTCCCACTCCCATTCCCTCCTCCCACCCTTGGCAGAACTCGGATTTTGGGAATCTGCTCATCCCCCCAAAATGATGATTTTAATTGCAGCAATTTCAGGGAACGGCTCCCCTTGGATCGGGATGGATCACGGGGAATCTCTGCCCAATTCCAGCCCGGGGAGAGGGAAAACAGGGATGGAGGAAGGAAAAACGGGAGAGGGGCAGCTGGCAAGGCCGGTGCATCTCTGAGCCAGGAGGGCTCTGGCAGCGTGGCCAATTTGGGATGAATTCCACCCAAAATTCCCTTTAATTAGCTGCGGAAATTAAAGGAAATTGCCGGGCATTGTGTCAGCCACAGGAGAAAATGTGGGAGCAGGAGAGAAAACAGAAAAGGGAGAAACGAAATTAATTTTCTGCCAAAAAAAAGCTGGAATAGAAATGCAGGGGCAGGAAAAATCCTTGGGAATCAGTTCTGAGGAAGGTGAAGGGATAATGGTTAGAAATGAGGTAAAATGGCTAAAAGCTGAAAATCCGAGTTTTTTCTGGAGCTGAGGGCAGCAGGAGTGGGTGAGGAGCAGCCCTGGATTCAGCCTGACCCCGCAGAGCTCCACCAGCTCCTCCCCACCCGAACTGTTCCATCCATCCCTGCGGATTTATCCACGTTTGGGGCCGATTTCCTGCTTCCCACCACTTCTGGGTTTTGAGCTTTGTGGAATTAGGGATTTTAGGGAATTTCTTCCTGGATAGAAGGAGCTGTGTCCCCTCTGTGTCCTGGCAGGGCCGTGCGGCTCCTGGGGGATCAAAATACCTAAAAAATTAAAATGAAATCGGGTGCAATGAAGATGAAAATGGGACAAAAGGGGACGGAATGGAATGGAAAATGGAATGGAAAATGGAATGGAAAACGGAATGGAATAGGAATAGGAATAGGAATAGGAATAGGAATAGGAATAGGAATAGGAATAGGAATAGAATAGAATAGAATAGAATAGAATAGAATAGAATCGAATCGAATCGAATCGAATCGAATCGAATCGAATCGAATCGAATCGAATAGAATAGAATAGAATAGAGCAGAGCAGAGCAGAGCAGAGCAGAGCAGAGCAGAGCAGAGCGGGGGTGCCCGACCTCCCCTCGCCCTCTCCCGGTTGGTTCTGTGGGAGCCGGAGCCCCTCCGAGGGAGGAGGAGGAGGAGGAGGAGGAGGGATGGAGGCCCGGGGGAAGATGCCGGGGAGAGGAGGAGGATGGCGGGGAGGAAGATGAGCCGAGGCTGCCGGGAGGAGGATGAGGATGGCGGGGAGGAAGATGAGCCGAGGCTGCCGGGGGGAGGATGAGGATGAAGATGGCGGGGAGGAAGATGAGCCGAGGCTGCCGGGAGGAGGATGAGGATGGCGGGGAGGAGGATGAGGACGCGCACCGAGGCCGCGCAGGGCGGGCCGTGCGCGGGGTCAGCGGGGCGGGCGCAGGTGCGGAGCGCGGCTCCAGGGGCGGCTCCAGGGGCGGTGCGGGGGGAGTGTCGCGAGTGTCGCTGCGCGGGGCGGGCGGGGCCGCCCTGCCCGGGGCCGCTGCCGGCGGCTCCGCGTGGGAGGCGGCGGCGGCGGCGGCGGCGCCGGGCGGAGGCTCCGCGGCCGCGGCGCGGCGGGGCCGGGCGGGCTGCGCGGGGCTGCGCGGGGTGTTCGCGGGGCTGCGCGGATCTGCGCGGGGTGTCGGTGGCTGTGCCGGCTGCTCGGGGTATTCGTGGCTGCGGGGGTGTTGGTGGCTGCGCGGTCTCTGCAGGCTACGCGGAGCTGCGCGGGGCTGTGCGGGGTGTCGGTGGCCGTGCGGGTGCGCAGTCCCTGCCGGCTGCGCGGGGCTGCGCGGGGCCGTGCGGGGTGTTCGTGACTGCTCGGTCCCTGCCGGTTTCGCGGCGCTGCGCGGGGCTGAGCGGGCCGTGCGGGCTGCTCGGGATATTCGTGGCTACGCGAGGCTGTGCGGGGTGTTGGTGGCCGTGCGGGTGCGCAGTCCCTGCCGGCTGCGCGGGGTATTGGTGGCTGTGCGGGCTGCTCGGGATTTTCGTGGCTACGCGGGGCCGTGCGGGCATTCGTGGCTGCGCGGTCCCTGCCGGGTGTTGGTGGCTGCGCGGCGCTGTGCGGGGCTGTGCGGGGTGTCGGTGGCCGTGCGGGTGCGCGGTCCCTGCCGGCTGCGCGGGGCTGAGCGGGGCTGAGCGGCGCTGAGCGGGCGCAGGTGGCTGCGCGGCGCTGCGCGGTCCCTGCCGGGTGTTGGTGGCTGCTCGGTCCCTGCCGGGTGTCGGTGGCTGCGCGGTCCCTGCCGGCTGCGCGGAGCATGTCGGCGCTGCGGCGCAAGCTGGGCGATGAGTACCAGGTGGTGAGCACCTCGGCCAGCGGCGGGGGCCTCCCGCCGCCGCGCAGCGCCCCGCGCGGGAAGCGCCAGCGCTTCGTGGACAAGAACGGGCGCTGCAACGTTCAGCACGGCAACCTGGGCGGCGAGACCAGCCGCTACCTGTCCGACCTCTTCACCACGCTGGTGGACCTCAAGTGGCGCTGGAACCTGTTCATCTTCATCCTCACCTACACCGTGGCCTGGCTCTTCATGGCCTCCATGTGGTGGGTGATCGCCTACATGCGCGGGGACCTGAACAAGGCGCACGACGACAGCTACACCCCGTGCGTGGCCAACGTCTACAACTTCCCCTCCGCCTTCCTCTTCTTCATCGAGACCGAGGCCACCATCGGCTACGGCTACCGCTACATCACCGACAAGTGCCCCGAGGGCATCATCCTCTTCCTCTTCCAGTCCATCCTGGGCTCCATCGTGGACGCCTTCCTGATCGGCTGCATGTTCATCAAGATGTCGCAGCCCAAGAAGCGCGCGGAGACGCTGATGTTCAGCGAGCACGCCGCCATCTCCATGCGCGACGGAAAGCTGACGCTCATGTTCCGCGTGGGCAACCTCCGCAACAGCCACATGGTGTCGGCGCAGATCCGCTGCAAGCTGCTCAAGGTGGGTGCTCCCGGCGGGGTGGAGGGGAAATTCCTGCATGGAAAAACGCCCAGGGGGGTGGTGGAGTTCCTGTCCCATGTGGAGGTGGCGCTTGGGGATGTGGGGGTCTTGGCAGTGCTGGGGATGGTTGGGATGGGAGGACTCCATGGTCTTGGAGGGCTTTTCCAGCCTCAATAATTCCATGAGGATTGTGGCAGTGCTGGGGATGTTTGGAATGGTTGGACTCAACGGCCTTGGAGGGTTTTTCCAGCCTCAGTAATTCCCTGAGGGCCTTGGCAATGCTGGGGATGTTTGGGATGGTTGGACTCCATGGTCCTGGAGGACTGGCAATTCTGGGAATGGTTGGACTCCATGGTCTTGGAGGGCTTTTCCAGCCTCAATAATTCCATGAGGATTGTGGCAGTGCTGGGGATATTTGGAATGGTTGGACTCCATGGTCTTGGAGGGCTTTTCCAGCCTCAGTAATTCCATGAGGGCCCTGGCAGTGCTGGGAATGGCTGGAATGGTTGGACTCCATGGTCCTGGAGGACTGGCAATTCTGGGGATGGTTGGACTCCATGGTCTTGGAGGGCTTTTCCAGCCTCAGTAATTCCTAATGGCAGTACTGGGGATGTTTGGAATGGTTGGACTCCATGGTCTTGGAGGGCTTTGGCAGTGCTGGGGATGGTTGAATTCCGTGGTCTTGGAGGGCTTTTCCAAGCTCAGAAATTCCATGAGAGTCTTGGCAGTGCTGGGAGTGATTGGGGTGGCTGTACTCGGTGGTCTTGGAGGGCTTTTCCAGCCTCAGTAATTCCATGATGGTCGTGGCAGTGCTGGGGATGTTTGGGATGGTTGGACTCCGTGGTCTTGGAGGGCTTTGGCAGTTCTGGGGATGGTTGGACTCCATGGTCTTGGAGGGCTTTTCCAACCTCAGAAATTCCATGAGGACCCTGGCAGTGCTGGGAATGGTTGGAATGGTTGGATTCCATGGTCCTGGAGGGCTTTTCCAACCTCAGAAATTCTGTGAAGGCCCTGGCAGTGCTGGGAATGGTTGGAATGGTTGGATTCCATGGTCTTGGAGGGCTTTTCCAACCTCAGAAATTCCATGAAGGCCCTGGCAGTGCTGGGAATGGTTGGAATGGTTGGATTCCATGGTCCTGGAGGGCTTTTCCAGCCTCAGAAATTCCGTGAGGGCCCTGGCAGTGCTAGGGATGTCTGGAATGGTTGGATTCCATGGTCCTGGAGGGCTTTTCCCACCTAAACCATTCCATGGCTCTGTGGCAGAGCCGTGGCCCTGCTGCCGCTCCCCTGGGCACATCCCAGCCCCTCTCCGTGTCCCTCCTGTCCCCACATCCCTGGGCCTTGGAGCAGCCCGGGCCATGGGAGGTGGCCCAGCCCGTGGCCAGGGGTGGGACTGGATGATCCCAGATCATTTTTGGGATCCTGCTGCTGTCCCAAATCCCTGCCCTGCTTTCCTGGCGCAGGGAACATCTCCGGGAGCCGCGGGCTCAGCCATCAGCACCGCATTCCCGAGCTCCTCGGAGATAATTCCGGCATTCAGCGCAGGATTGGGATGGATATTTATAGATTCCTATAAAATGCTCCATTTCCCTGACAGGGAAATTCCTCCGTGAGCCGGGAAGGAGAAAGCTCCGGGCATCATCCGGGGCTGTTTGGGCAACCCCGAGCCCAGCCAGGCTGAATTTACCGGTGTGAGCTCCAAGGGAAGGGCAGGGCCGGGGTCACACCTGGAAAATCCCGGCCCTGGAGGGCTGGGAAAAGCCGGGATTGGGCTGAGCGGGTCCGAGGGGAGAGGGAATGGGGAATGGGAATGGGGAATTGGGAATGGGGATGGAGCCGGCTCGGGGAGCGTTTGCTGCGTGTGGAGCATCCCGCAGGGATCCCCCGGGAATCGGGGTGCTGGACAGGGAACGGGGTGTCCTGTCCTTGGGATGGGTGTCCTGTATTTGGGATTGGGGTGTCCTGTATTTGGGATGGATGTCCTGCAGGGATTGGAGTGTCCTGTATTTGGGATTGGGGTGTCCTGCAGGGAATGGGGTGTCCTGTATTTGGGATGGGTGTCCTGTATTTGGGATTGGGGTGTCCTGTATTTGGGATGGATGTCCTGCAGGGATTGGGGTGTCCTGTATTTGGGATTGGGGTGTCCTTGGGATGGGTGTCCTGCAGGGAATGTGAGTGTCCTACAGGGAATAAGATGTCCTGTAGGGAATGGGGTGTCCTGCAGGGAATGGGGTGTCCTGGATTTGGGATTGAGGTGTCCTGCAGAGAATGTGGGTGCTGTGCAGGGAATTGGGGTGCCCTTCCCTCGGGATGGGTGCCCTGCAGGGAACATGGATGCTGTTTCCATGGGAAGAGCATCCTGCCGGGAATTGGGGTGCCTTTCCCTCGGGATGTGGGTTCTGTTCAGCGAATTGGGGTGCCCTTCCCTCAGGATGGGTGCCCTGCAGGGATTGTGGGTGCTGTTTCCATGGGAAGAGCATCCTGCAGGGATTGGGAGTATCCTGGCAGGAATGGGGGTTCCTTCCCTGGGGGTGTGGGTGCTGTGTACGGAATTGGGGTGCTGTTCCCATGGGAAGGGTGTCCTGCAGGGATTGAGGGTATCCCAGTGGGAATGTGGGTGCCTTTCCCTCGGAATGGGTGCCCTGCAGGGAACGTGGCTGCTGTTTCCATGGGAAGAGTATCCTGCCAGGAATTTGGGTGCCTTTCCCTTGGGATGTGGGTGCTGTGCAGGGAATTGGGGTGCCCTTCCCTCAGGATGTGGGTGCTGTTTCCATGGAAAGAGTATCCTGCAGGGAATTTGGGTGCTTTTCCCTTGGGATGTGGGTTCTGTTCAGGGAATGTGGGTGCTGTTTCCATGGGAAGAGCATCCTGCAGGGATTGGGACTATCCTGGCAGGATTTGGGGTTCCTTCCCTGGGGGTGTGGGTGCTGTGCAGGGCAGGGTCCCCATTCCCAGGAAAATCCCCTTGGATTTTCCCCCTGCTCCCCCAGCAGCCCCCAGGGATGCTCATCCCCATGGAGGCTCCTGAGGTTTTCCTGCTCTCCCAAATCCCCATTTTCCATGGGATTTCAGGATCAGGACTGGGGTCTCCTAAACCTTGAGGGAGTCTGTGCCTAAAACAGGGAAAGAATTCCTAAAAAACTCCCCAAATAACCCTTTAACAGCTTTAAATGGATGGAATATCATTTATAAACATTATAAATATAATTTATAAATATAATTTATCTGGATAAATATATAAAATAACATTATGACATAATACCATCGGTTTATATAATATGCATAAATATTTATATTTAACAATCTATAATTTATAAAGTTTATTTTTAAATATTTAATAATGTGCACACATATATTTACATACCATATAAATATAAATATATTTAAATAATTTCA
>JAJEOU010002612.1:0-64152 GCA_021534815.1 Acrocephalus arundinaceus
GAAGACGATGCCAAGGAAGCGATCCGAGAACTCGGGGTACATGTCCAGCACCTCGAGCAGGTCCTCCCGCAGGATCTTGTGCAGGTCGCAGTAGGTGAGAGCCCGAACGTCCGCCCGCGACTTCCCGGGCCGGGCGTGCAGGTGCAGCGGCTCCCCGAACGTGTCGTTCTTACCTGGGGGGGCCGGGGGGGTCACTGGGGGGTCCCCGCACTGCCCCGGCCACCCCCGAGGGTGCAGCAGCACCCAAAGGTGCCGCTCTGAGCGGGGGGAACTGGGGGGGATACCCGGGAGGGAGGGAGGGGTCACATCGGGGCACTCGGGCTGGGACCAGGGCTGGGGGGTCCCCGGGGGCACTCACGGTGACCCCAAAGCTGGGGGGGCTCCGGGAGGTGCAGGAGTCACTTGGTGTCCCTGGGAGACACTCAGGGGGACACTCAGGTTGTGCACAGGGCTGGGGGGACCTTGGGGGGGCCCCAAGAGATGGGGGTCAGTACTGGGGGGTCCCAGGATGGGTGGGACCCTCGGGAGGCACTGATGTGTCACCCGAGGGGGCTCCAGGAGATGGGTGACCCCAGGACACCACAGGACCCCCCAAAAGGCAGCAGCTGCCCAGGGGGGCACTACGGGACCCCCGGGCTGTTTCTGGGGGCTCACCCGGAAGGGAGGGAGGGAGGGGTCACATCGGGGCACTCGGGCTGAGACCAGGGCTGGGGGGTCCCCGGGGGCACTCAAGGTGACCCCAAAGCTGGGGGGGCTCCAGGAGGGTGCCCTTGGTGTCCCTGCAGGAGCCGGGGTGTCAGGGGGGGACACTCAGGTTGTGCACAGGGCTGGGGGGACCCGGGGGTCCCCAAGAGCCAGGGGTCACTGCGGGGTTCCTCCAGCACTGGGGGGTCCCAGGATGGGTGGGACCCCTCGGGAGGCACTGATGTGTCACCCGAGGGGGCTCCAGGAGATGGGTGACCCCAGGACACCCCAGGACCCCCCAAAGGCAGCGGCTGCCCCGGGGGGCACTGCGGGACCCCCGGGACGTTTCTGGGGGCTCACCCGGGAGGGAGGGAGGGGTCACATCGGGGCACTCGGGCTGGGGGGTCCCCGGGGGCACTCACGGTGACCCCAAAGCTGGGGGGGCTCCGGGAGGGTGCCCTTGGTGTCCCTGGGAGCCGGGGTGTCAGGGGGGGACACTCGGGTTGTGCACAGGATTGGGGAGCCCTGGGGGGAGCCCCAAGAGATGGGGGTCAGTACCGGGGGGTCTCAGGATGGGTGGGACCCCTCGGGAGGCACTGAGGTGTCACCCCAGGAGCTCCATGAGATGGGCGACCCCAGGACACTACAGGACCCCCCAAAGGCAGCAGCTGCCCCGGGGGGCACTGCGGGACCCCCGGGCTGTTTCTGGGGGCTCACCCAGGATGGGCAGGACCCCTCGGGAGGCACCGAGGTGTCACCCCAGGAGCTCCAGGACATGAGTGACCCCAGGACACCACAGGACCCCCCAAAAGTCACCGGCTGCCCCGGGGGGCACTGCGGGACCCCCGGGCTGTTTCTGGGGGCTCACCCGGAAGGGAGGGAGGGGTCACATCGGGGCACTCGGGCTGGGGGGTTCCCGGGGGCACTCAAGGTGACCCCAAAGCTGGGGGGGCTCCAGGAGGGTGCCCTTGGTGTCCCTGGGAGCTGGGGTGTCATGGGGGGGACACTCAGGTTGTGCACAGGATTGGGGGTCCCCAAGAGGTGGGGGTCAGTACTGGGGGGTCCCAGGATGGGTGGGACCCCTCGGAAGGCACTGAGGTGTCACCCCAGGAGCTCCAGGACATGAATGACCCCAGGACACCACAGGACCCCCCAAAAGTCACCAGCTGCCCCGGGGGGGCACTGCGGGACCCCCGGGCCATTTTTGGGGGCTCACCCGGAGGGGTGGGATCCCTCGGGAGGCACCGAGGTGTCACCCCAGGAACACCGGGGGGGGGTCCAGGCGTTGGGCGACCCCAGGACACCACAGGACCCCCCCAAAAGCAGTGGCTGTCCCGGGGGGCACTGCGGGACCCCCGGGACGTTTCTGGGGGCTCACCCAGGATGGGCAGGACCCCTCGGGAGGCACCGAGGTGTCACCCCAGGAGCTCCAGGACATGAGTGACCCCAGGACACCACAGGACCCCCCAAAGTCACCGGCTGCCCGGGGGGGCACTGCGGGACCCCAGGGCTGTTTCTGGGGGCTCACCCAGAAGGGAGGGAGGGGTCACATCGGGGCACTCGGGCTGGGGGGACCCCCGGGGGCACTCACGGTGACCCCAAAGCTGGGGGGGCTCCGGGAGGGTGCCCTTGGTGTCCCTGGGAGCCGGGGCGTCAGGGGGGGACACTCGGGTTGTGCACAGGATTGGGGAGCCCTGGGGGAGCCCCAAGAGATGGGGGTCAGTACCGGGGGGTCTCAGGATGGGTGGGACCCCTCGGGAGGCACTGAGGTGTCACCCCAGGAGCTCCAGGACATGAGTGACCCCAGGACACCACAGGACCCCCCAAAGGCAGCAGCTGCCCCGGGGGGCACTGCGGGACCCCTGGGCTGTTTCTGGGGGCTCACCCAGGATGGGCAGGACCCCTCGGGAGGCACCGAGGTGTCACCCCAGGAGCACCGGGGGGGCTCCAGGAGATGGGGGTCAGTACGGGGTTCCCCCAGCACTGGGGGGTCCCAGAATGGGTGGGACCCCTCGGGAGGCACCGAGGTGTCACCCCAGGAGCTCCAGGACATGAGTGACCCCAGGACACCACAGGACCCCCCAAAAGTCACCAGCTGCCCCGGGGGGCACTGCGGGACCCCCGGGCCATTTCTGGGGGCTCACCCAGAAGGGAGGGATCCCTCGGGAGGCACCGAGGTGTCACCCCAGGAGCACCGGGGGGGCTCCAGGCGACGGGTGACCCCAGGACACCACAGGACCCCCCAAAGTCAGCGGCTGCCCTGGGGGGGCACTGCGGGACCCCCGGGCCGTTTCTGGGGGCTCACCCAGGATGGCGACGACGACGTCGCCGCGCAGGATCTCGATGGAGCCGCGGGAGATGAAGTAGAGCGCGGTGAGCACGTCCCCGGCGTGCACCAGCGTGTCCCCGGGGGGCGCGTGGGTGGTCTTGAACTTCATGGCCAGCGCCCGCAGGCAGCCCTTGGTGGCCCCGCGGAACGGGGCGCAGTTCTGCAGCAGGCTGCGGTTCAGGTGCAGGCAGATGTCGGCCTGCAGGCACTCGGGGAACCCCTTCAGCACCTGGGGGGGACCGAGGGGTCACAGGGGGCACAGGGGGTGCAGGGGGGCACAGGGGGTGCAGGGGGGCACAGGGGGTGCAGGGGGGAACAGGGGGGAACAGGGGGGGACAGGGGGGCACAGGGGGCAGGGCAGGTTTTAGGGGTCTTGCCGTGTTTGTGTCGATGCCGTTGGCGTAGGGCTGAGTGTGCTGGAAATGCTCCCTGAGGAGTGGGGACTGGGGGTCATGGGGGTCTCAGGGAGGTTTTGGGGTCTCACTGCATTCCAGGGGGGTTTTGGGGTCTCACCGCGTTCATGTCGATGCCGTTGGTGTAGGACTGAGTGTGCTGAAAATGCTCCCTGAGGAGTTGGGGCTCAGGGGCTGAGGGCCATGGGGGGCTCAGGGGAGGGTTTCGGGTCTCACTGTGTTCCAGGGTGGTTTTGGGGTCTCACTGCATTCCAGGGGGGTTTTGGGGTCTCACCGTGTCCCAGGGGTGGTTTTGGGGTCTCACTGCATTCCAGGGGGGTTTTGGGGTCTCACCGCGTCCCAGGGGTGGTTTTGGGGTCTCACTGCATTCCAGGGGAGGTTTTGGGGTCTCACTGCATTCCAGGGGGGTTTTGGGATCTCACTGCATTCCAGGGAGGTTTTGGGGTCTCACTGTGTTCCAGGGGGGATTTGGGATCTTGCTGTGTTCCAGGGGGGTTTTGGGGTCTCACCGCGTCCCAGGGGAGGTTTTGGGGTCTCACCGCGTTCATGTTGATGCCGTCGGTGTAGGACAGAGTGTGCTGGAAACGCTCCCTAAGGAGTTGGGGCTCAGGGGCTGAGGGCCATGGGGGGCTCAGGGGAGGGTTTGGGGTCTCACTGTGTTCCAGGGGGGTTTTGGGGTCTCACTGCATTCCAGGGGGTTTTGGGGTCTCACCGTGTCCCAGGGGTAGTTTTGGGGTCTCACTGCATTCCAGGGTGGTTTTGGGGTCTCACCGTGTCCCAGGGGGGTTTTGGGGTCTCACCGTGTCCCAGGGGGGTTTTGGGGTCTCACTGCGTCCCAGGGGGGTTTTGGGGTCTCACTGCGTCCCAGGGGGGTTTTGGGGTCTCACTGCATTCCAGGGAGGTTTTGGGGTCTCACTGCATTCCAGGGGGGTTTTGGGGTCTCACTGCATTCCAGGGGAGGTTTTGGGGTCTCACCGCGTCCCAGGGGGGTTTTGGGGTCTCACCGCGTTCATGTCGATGCCGTTGGTGTAGGACCAGGCGTGCTGGAAATACTCCTCGAGGCGCTGGCGCAGCGGGTTGGGGATCTGGTGGAAGCGGATGAACTCGCGCACCCGCAGCATCTGCGTGTGGTACCGCGCCGTGCCGGAGTACAGCCGCTGGATGATGGCCGACACGTTCCCGAAAATGCTGGCGTACATCAGCGCTGGGGGGGCAGGGTCAGGGGGGCTCTGCACCCCAAAACCCCCCGAGACCCCCGCCCACACCCCCCGGGCTGGGGGTGCAGGGTCCCCGTGTCCCTGGTGCCCAAGTAGGAACCCTGGGTGGTGGCTGAGGTGTTCCCAAAGGTGCTGGGGGGGCACATCGGGGGGCTCTGCACCCCAAAACCCCCCAAACCCCCCCAGACCCCCACTGACACCCCCCGGGCCAGGGGAGCAGGGTCCCCGTGTCCCTGGGTGCCCAAGTAGGAGCACTGGGTGGGGGCTGAGGTGTTCCCAAAGGTGCTGCCCTACACCGATGCTGGGGGGAGAATTTGGGGGGGCTCTGCACCCCAAAACCCTCCCAAACCCCTGCTGGCACCCCCGGGCCAGGGGTGCAGGGTCCCCATGTCCCTGGGTGCCCAAGTACCAGCACCGGGTGGTGGCCGAGGTGTTCCCAAAGGTGCTGCCCTACATCGGTGCTGGGGGGGCAGGGTCAGGGGGGCTCTGCACCCCAAAACCCCCCAAACTCCCCCAAACCCCCGCTGATACCCCCCGGGCTGGGGGTGCAGGGTCCCCGTGTCCCTGGTGCCCAAGTAGGAGCGCTGGGTGGGGGCTGAGGTGTTCCCAAAGGTGCTGCCCTACATCGGTGCTGGGGGGAGAATTTGGGGGGGCTCTGCACCCCAAAACCCCCCAAACCCCCCGAGACCCCCACTGACACCCCCCGGGATGGGGGTGCAGGGTCCCCGTGTCCCTGGGTCCCCAAGTACCAGCATTGGTTGGGGGCTGAGGTGTTCCTAAAGGTGCTGGGGGGGCACATTGGGAGGCTCTGCACCCCCAAAACCCCCCCAGACCCCCCCAAACCCCCACTGACACCCCCCAGGCTGGGTGTGCAGGGTCCCCATGTCACTGGGTGCCCAAGTACCAGCATTGGGTGGGGGCTGAGGTGTTCCCAAAGGTGCTGGGGGGGCACATCGGGGGGCTCTGCACCCCCAAACCCCCCAAAACCTCCCCAAACCCCCCAGTGCTGCCAGGGCTGTAGTGTGGGGTACCCATCATCATCATGGAGGGTCCCCATTGTCACTGGGGGTCCCCACCACCACCAAGTGCCCTTTGTCACAGCGGTCCCCATCCCCACACGAGTTCCCACTGTCCCCAGAGCCCCATAACTGTGGGGGTTTCCATGGTCATGGAGGTCCCCGTTGTCACTGGGGGTCCCCATTGTCACTGGGGGTCCCCATTGTCACAGGGGGTCCCCACCACCACCGAGTGCCCCTTGTCACAGCGGTCCCCATCCCCACACGAGTTCCCACTGTCCCCACATCCCCATAACTGTGGGGGTTTCCATGGTCATGGAGGTCCCCATTGTCACAGCACCATTGTCACAGCGGTGCCAGAGTCACCAAGGTCGCTGTCACCAGGGGAACTCTCAGCTGCCTAAACCCACCTGTCCCCAGGAACTGCCAAGGCCACCCCTGGCCATGTCCCCAAGTGCCACATCCATGGGTTTTAAATCCCTCCAGGGATGGGGACTCCAGCACGGCCCTGGGCAGCTGTGCCAGGCCTGGAGAGCCTTTTTGGGGAAGGAATTTTCCCAATGTCCAACCTGAGCCTTCCCTGGCCCAGCCTGAGGCCGTTCCCTCTCCTCCTGTCCCTGTTCCCTGGGATAAGATCCCAAATCCCCCCTGGCTGTCACCTCCTGGCAGGGACTTGTGCAGAGCCACCAGGGCCCCCCTGAGCCTCCTTTTCTCCAGGCTGAGCCCCTTCCCAGCTCCCTCAGGAATTCTCCAGCCCCTTCCCAGCTCCCTCAGCCCCTCCTGGGGCTCCAGACCCTTCCCAGCTCCATTCCCTGGACTCCAGACCCTCCAGGGCTCTCCTGCAGGACCAGAACCGGACACAACCCTCAAGGGGCCCCTCAGTGCCCAGCACAGGGGACAGTCCCTGTTCTGGGGGACAATCCCTGCCCTAGGGGACAATCCCTGCTCTGGGGGACAATCCTTGCCCTGGGGGACAATCCCTGCCCTGGGGGAACAGTCCCTGCCCTGGGGGACAATCCCTGCCCTGGGGGACAGTCCCTGCCCTGGAGGACAATCCCTGCTCTGGGGGACAATCCCTGCCCTGGGGGACAGTCCCTGCCCTGGGGGACAGTCCTGGCCCTGGGGGACAATCCCTGCCCTGGGGGACAATCCCTGCCCTGGGGGACAATCCCTGCCCTGGGGGACAATCCTTGCCCTGGGGGACAATCCCTGCCCTGGGGGACAATCCTTGCCCTGGGGGACAATCCCTGCCCTGGGGGACAGTCCTGGCCCTGGGGGACAGTCCTGGCCCTGGGGGACAATCCCTGCCCTGGGGGACAATCCCTGCCCTGGGGGACAATCCTTGCCCTGGGGGACAATCCCTGCCCTAGGGGACAGTCCCGGCCTTGGGGGACAATCCCTGCTCTGGGGGACAATCTCTGCCCTGGAGGACAGTCCCGGTCCTGGAGGACAGTCCCTGCCCTGGGGGACAGTCCCTGCCCTAGGGGACAGTCCCTGCCCTGGGGGACAATCTCTGCCCTGGGGGACAGTCCCTGCCCTGGGGGACAATCCCTGCTCTGGGGGACAATCCCTGCCCTGGGGGACAATCCCTGCTCTGGGGGACAATCCCAGCCCTGGGGGACAATCCCGGCTCTGGGGGACAATCCCTGCCCTGGGGGACAGTCCCTGCCCTGGGGGACAATCCCTGCCCTGGGGGACAATCCCTGCTCTGGGGGACAATCCCTGCCCTGGGGGACAGTCCCTGCCCTGGGGGACAATCCCTGCTCTGGGGGACAATCCCTGCCCTGGGGGACAGTCCCTGCCCTGGGGGACAATCCCTGCCCTGGGGGACAATCCCGGCCCTGGGGGACAATCCTGGCCCTGGGGGACAATCCCGGCCCTGGGGGACAATCCCGGCCCTAGGGGACAGTCCCTGCTCTGGGCTGTGCCCACACTGGGGCTGGCACAGCCCAGGGGCCACCGGCCTCTGGTCACCTGGGCACCCCTGGGCTCGTGTCCAGCCACTGTCACCAGCACCCCCAGGGCCTTTCCCAGCCCCTCTGGCCAGCCTGGAGTGTTCCATGGGGCTGGTGTGACCCACAGGCTGGTGTGACCCACAGGCTGGTGTGACACAGGCTGGTGTGACCCCCAGGCTGGTGTCACCCACAGGCTGGTGTGACCCACAGAGTGCTGTGACCCCCAGGCTGGTGTGACACAGGCTGGTGTGACCCCCAGGCTGGTGTGACCCACAGGCTGGTGTCACCCCCAGGCTGGTGTGACACAGGCTGGTGTGACCCACAGGGTGCTGTGACCCCCAGGCTGGTGTGACACAGGCTGGTGTGACCCCCAGGCTGGTGTCACCCACAGGCTGGCGTGACCCACAGGTCCCCAGCCCCTGGACCCAGATTCCCCTGCAGAGCCTCCTGTCCCCCAGCAGTGCCACATCCCACCCAGCCGTGTCCCCTGTCCCCCAGCAGTGCCACATCCCACCCAGCCATGTCCCCTGTCCCCCAGCAGTGCCACATCCCACCCAGCCGTGTCCCCTGTCCCCCAGCAGTGCCACATCCCACCCACCCATGTCCCCTGTCCCCTGGCAGTGCCACACCCCACCCAGCCGTGTCCCCTGTCCCCCGGCAGTGCCACACCCCACCCAGCCGTGTCCCCTGGGGACAGCCCACGAGGTGTCCCCGATCCCCAAAGCACCCCAGTGAAGGTGTCAGACAGGGCTGGCCCCAAACGGAGCCTGGGGGTGCTCCTACACCCCCCGGGGTGTGGGTACAGATTGGGGTGTCACACACGTGTGGGGGAACACACACACACATGTGTGGGGGAACACACACACACACACACACACACACGGCTCTGCACACACACACACAGAGCTCTGCACACACACACAGAGCTCCTACACCCCCCGGGGTGTGGGTACAGATCGGGGTGTGACACACGTGTGGGGACACACACACAAACACACGGCTCTGCACACACACACACACACACACACGTGTGGGGGAACACACACACACACAGAGCTCTGCACACACACACACACACACACACACGGAGCTCCTACACCCCCCGGGGTGTGGGTACAGATTGGGGTGTCACACATGTGTGAGGACACACACACACACACACTGCTCTGCACACACACACACATGCACACACAGCTCTGCACACACACACACACACACACACACGGAGCTCCTACACCCCCCTGGTGTGTGGGTACAGATCGGGGTGTCACACACGTGTGGGGACACACACACACACGGCTCTGCACACACACACACACACACACACGTGCACACACACACACACACAGGGGTCTGCACACACACAGAGCTCTGCACACACACACACACAGACACACACACGGCTCTGCACACACACACACGTGTGGGGACACACACACACACATGGCTCTGCACACACACACACAGACACACACGTGCACACACACACACAGGGGTGTGCACACACAGAGCTCTGCACACACACACACAAAGACACACACGGCTCTGCACACACACAGGGGCTCTCACACCCCATCAACACGGTGAAGGTGGAGAGGATCCTCTCAGAGCTGGGGTCAGGCTGCCACAGCCCCCGGGACTCTCACACACACCTGGGGCACACACACGTGCACACTCACACAGGTGCACGCACACACAGGTGCACACACACACACACACCACACACACACACAGGGGTGTGCATACACACACAGGTGTGCACACACACACAGGGGTGTGCATACACACACAGGTGCGCGCACACACACACACACAAGGGTGTGGATGCACACAAACAGGTGCACACAGACACACACGGGCATGCACATACACACACAGGTACACACACACAGAGGGGTGTGCATACACACTCACACAGGCGCACACACACACAGGTGCACACACACGGGTGCACACACACACAGGGCTGTGCATACACACACAGGTGTGCACACACACAGGGGTGTGCATACACACACAGGTGCACATACACACAGGGGTGTGGATGCACACTCACACAGGTGCACACACACACTCACAGGTGCACACACACACACAGGGGTGTGCATACACACACACACACGTGCACACACTCACACAGGAGCACACTCACACAGAGGTGTGCACACACACTCACACAAGTGCACACACACACACAGAGGTGCGGATGCACACTCACATGGCTGCACACACACACAGGTGCACACACACACACAGGTGCACACACACAGGGGTGTGGATGCACACACAGAAGTGTGGATGCAGACACACACACGGGTGTACATACACACTCACAGCTGCACACACTCACACACAGGTGCACACACACACATGGGTGCACACACATACACAGGGGTGTGCATACACACTCACACAGGTGCACACACACAGGTGCACACACACACGGGTGTGGATGCACATATACACAAGTGCACACATACTCACACAGAGGTGTGCATACACACTCACACAGGTGCATACACACACACACAGGGGTGTGGATGCACACACAGAGGTGTAGATGCACACACACACACAGGGGTGTGCACACACACTCACACAGCCCCTCCCAGTCACTCCCACCCCACAGGCACTCACATCCCATCAGCATGACGCAGATGGAGAAGATCTCAGAGTTGGTGTTGGGGGTCAGGCTGCCACAGCCCCCGGGGCTCTCACACACACCTGGAGCACACTCACACACACAGAGGTGTGCACACACACATGGGTGCACACACACACACGGGTGCACACACACACACGGGTGCACACACACTCACACAGGTGCACACACTCACACAGGGGTGTGCACACACACTCACACAGCCCTCCCCAGTCACTCACATCCGATCAGCATGACGCAGATGGAGAAGATCTTCTCGGAGTTGGTGTTGGGGGTCAGGCTGCCACAGCCCCCGGGGCTCTCACACACACCTGGGGCACACTCACACACACAGAGGTGCACACTCACATGGGTGCACACACACAGGTGTGCACACACACTCATTCAGAGGTGTGCACACACACTCACACAGCCCTCCCCAGTCACTCACATCCGATCAGCATGACGCAGATGGAGAAGATCTTCTCGGAGTTGGTGTTGGGGGACACGTTCCCGAAGCCCACGCTGGTGAGGCTGCTGAAGGTGAAGTACAGGGCGGTGACGTACTTGTCCTTGATGGAGGGCCCGAAGCTGCCGTTGAGGGGTTTGCCGATCTGCTGTCCCAGCGCGTGCAGCCAGCCCGTGCGCTGCCCCTCCACGTTGCCGATGGCGTACCAGATGCAGGCCAGCCAGTGGGCGATCAGGGCGAAGGTGCACATGAGCAGGAAGAGCACGGCGGCGCCGTACTCCGAGTACCGGTCCAGCTTCCGCGCCACGCGCACCAGGCGCAGCAGCCGGGCGGTCTTGAGGAGGCCAATGAGGGTGGTGGTCTGGGGAGTGGCAGGGAAAGGGTTACAGGAGTGGGGACACCCCCGGGACCCACAAAGGGGTGAGGGGGGGTCCATCCTCTCCCCCCACATCAGCAGCACAATCAGTGTTGTCTGGGGGAGCGGCAGGGAAAGGGTTACAGGAGGGTGGGACACCCCTGGGACACGCAGGAGGGTGAGGGGGGGTCCATTCTGTGTCCCCACATCAGCAGCACAGTGTTCTGGGGGAGCGGCAGGGAAAGGGTTACAGGGGGTGGGATATCTTGGGGACCCACAGGAGGGTGAGGGGGGGTACATTCTGTGTCCCCATATCAGCAGCACAATCAATGTTGTCTGGGGGAGCGGCAGGGAAAGGGTTACAGGGGTGGGGACACCCCCGGGACCCACAGAAGGGTGAGGGGGGGTCCATCCTCTCTCCCCACATCAACAGCCCGATCAGCGTCGTGGTCTGGGGAGCGGCAGGGAAAGGGTTACAGGAGGTGGGATATCCTGGGGACCCACAGGAGGGTGAGGGGGGGTCCATTCTCTCTCCCCACATCAGCAGCCCCATCAGTGTTGTCTGGGGGAGTGGCAGGGAAAGGGTTACAGGAGGGTGGGGACACCCCTGGGACACACAGAAGAGTGAGGGGGGGTCCAAGGGTGACTGGGGGTCCATCCTCTCCCCCCACATCAGCAGCACGATCAGTGTTGTCTGGGGAGTGGCAGGGAAAGGGTTACAGGGGTGGGGACACCCTGGGACCCCACAGGAGGGTCAGGGGGGGGTCCAAGGGTGAGGGGGGTCCCTCCTCTCTCCCCACACCAGTGTCGTGGTCTGGGGGATGGATAAAGGGGGGGTCACCAATGAAGAGACGCCCTCAGAACCCCGGGAGGGTGGGGGGGTCCCTGCCCCAAGCCAGGCACCCCCGTTCTGGGGGTCCCCCCCTGCCCCAGGTGCCCCCGGGGTGTCTGGGGAGGGAGGAAAGGGGGGGTCACCAGGACAGCGGGGGCACAGAGCACCCACAGATCCCTGGCAGGGCTGAGGGTGACACGAGCCCCTGTCCCCTGTCCCCACATCAGCCCTGGGTGCTCCCGGTGCCCCACCCGGAGCAAAGGTGGGATGGGGAGGACATTTAGGGGTCACCAGGGGAGGTGGGACCCCAACACGGGCAGGGGAATGTGGGGGGCTGTCAGGGGTCACCAGGGGAGGTGGGACCCCAACACGGGCAGGGTGGGACCCCAACATGGGGGGCTGCAGGGGGGGCAGTGCTGCTGCAGGGCTCAGACCCCCAGCCTGGGGAGAGGGGGGGATGTGGGTCAGGGGTGTTGGGGCCACGCTGGAGCTGATGGCCCCAAAGGTCCAGGGGCACTGGGGGGCACAGGTGGGACCCCCAAACACACCCAGGGAACAGCACCCACCCCAGCCCAGCACTGGGGGGCACAGGTGGGACCCCCAGACACACCCAGATAACAGCACCCACCACCCCAACACCCACCCCAGCACTGGGGGGGCACAGGTGGGACCCCCAGGCACACCCAGATAACAGCGCCCACCACCCCAACACCGGGGGGCACAGGTGGGACCCCCAAACACACCCAGGGAATAGCACCCACCACCCCAGCACTGGGGGGCACAGGGACCCCCAAACACACCCAGGGAACAGCACCCAGGGAACAGCACCCACCCACCCCAACACTGGGGGGCACAGGGACCCCCAAACACACCCAGGGAACAGCACCCACCACCCCAACACCCACCCCAGCACTGGGGGGGCACAGATGGGACCCCCAGGCACACCCAGGGAACAGCACCCACCCAGCCCAGCACTGGGGGGGCACAGATGGGACCCCCAGGCACACCCAGATAACAGCACCCACCCACCCCAGCACTGGGGGGCACAGGTGGGACCCCCAAACACACCCAGGGAACAGCACCCACCCCAGCCCAGCACTGGGGGGCACAGGTGGGACCCCCAAACACACCCCCAAACACACCCAGGGAACAGCACCCACCACCCCAGCACTGGGGGGCACAGGTGGGACCCCCAAACACACCCAGATAACAGCACCCACCCCAGCCCAGCACTGGGGGGCACAGGTGGGACCCCCAAACACACCCCCAAGCACCCGGCTGGCACCGCCACACCCCGTGTCCCCCCCGTGTCACCTCCTCAGAGCCGGAGCCGAAGATGAGCAGGTCGAAGGGGATGGCGGCCACCATGTCGATGAGGAACCAGCCCTTGAAGTAGTGGATGGCGATCTTGGCCGGGTGGCTGACCACCTCCTCGTTGGAGTTGACGTAGGTGGTGCGGAAGTTGATGAGGATGTCGATGATGAACATGATGTCCACGATCAGGTCCACCACGTTGAGGGGGCTGCAGGAGTAGCCGCAGTGGTGGCGCTGCGCCTCCTCCGAGTCGCTGAGCAGGAAGGCGGCCGAGTAGGGCGTGAAGATGGCCGTGTAGATGACCAGCAGCAGGATGAGCCAGTCCCACACGGCCTTGAAGGGGCTGTAGTGCAGGATGGTCCAGCGGTGGATGCGCGGCGCCTGCAGCTTGTACTCGGGGAGGACATCGGCGCCCAGGGACAGCACCTGGGCCAGGGGGGACACGGGGGGTCAGTCCTGCACCCCGACATCCCCCTGACCCCAATCCCAAACCAACGTGGTGGCTGGGGTGTCCCCAGGGTGGTGTTGGGGGTGTCCTCAGGGAGGTCCCCAGGGTGGTCCTGAGGGTGTCCCCAAGGTGGTCTCAGGGGTGTCCCCAGGGTAGTGCTGGGGGTGTCCCCAAGGCGGCCCCGAGGGTGTCCCCAGGGAGGTCTCAGGGGTGTCCCCAGGGAGGTCCCAGGGGTGTCCCCAGGGTGGTCTCAGGGGTGTCCCCAGGGAGGTCCCGGGGGTGTCCCCAGGGAGGTCTCGGAGGTGTCCCCAGGGAGGTCCCGGGGGTGTCCCCAGGGAGGTCCCGGGGGTGTCCTCAGGGAGGTTCCAGGGGTGTCCCCAGGGTGGTCCCAGGGGTGTCCCCAGGGTGTCCCCAGGGTGGTTCCGGGGGTGTCCCCAGGGTGGTCCCAGGGGTGCCCCAGGGAGATCCCGGGTGTGTCCCCAGGGAGGTCCCGGGGGTGTCCCCAGGGTGGTCCCAGGGGTGTCCCCAGGGAGATCCAGGGGGTGTCCCAGGGTAGTGCTGGGGGTGTCCCCAAGGCGGCCCCGAGGGTGTCCCCAAGGTGGTCTCAGGGGTGTCCCCAGGGAAGTCCCAGGGGTGTCCCCAGGGAGGTCCCAGGGGTGCCCCAGGGAGATCCTGGGGGTGTCCCCAGGGAGGTCCCAGGGATGTCCCCAGGGAGGTCCTGGGGGTGTCCCCAGGGGTGTCCCCAAGGTGGTCCCGGGGGTGTCCCCAGGGTGGTGCTGGGGGTGTCCCCAGGGAGGTTCCAAGGGTGTCCCCAGGGTGTCCCCAGTGACTTTGGCCGTGCTGGGTCAGTGCTGGACCCGAGGGTTTTTGGGGTCCTTTACAACCTCAGCAGTTCTGGGACTCTCTGGGGTGAGGTGGGACCCCAACACGGGCAGGGTGGGACCCCAACATGGGGGGCTGCAGGGGGGCAGTGCTGCTGCAGGGCCCAGACCCCCAGCCTGGGGAGAGGGGGGGATGTGGGTCAGGGGTGTTGGGGCCACGCTGGAGCTGATGGCCCCAAAGGTCCTTCCCCAAACCCTCTGTGACTCTGGGGGTGCAGAGGGACCCCAGAAAGGGCAATGAGGGGGTGCAGGGACGTGACCAGGGGTGCCGGGGGAGCAGCTGGGGGGCACAGAGGGGACAAAGCCCCCCCACACCACAGAGCTGCCCCACAACCTCCTCCTGCCCCACAGGTACCACCGGGGCAGCTCCCACCCCCAGGACATCCTGGGGCCACAACCCCGGGGACATTGAAGGGTCTGGGTCATCCTTGGGGGGTCACAGGGTCCATCGTGACAGGGGTGACCCACGGCCCCCCGTCCTGTGCCCCACAGGGGTCACAGCCTCCCTATGGGGGTCACAGCCTCCCTATGGGGGTCACAGCCTCCCCATGGGGGTCACAGCCTCCCCATGGGGTCACAGCCTCCCCATGGGGTCACAGTCTCCCCATGGGGGTCACAGCCTCCCCATGGGGGTCACAGCCTCCCTATGGGGGTCACAGCCTTCCTATGGGGTCACAGCCTCCCTATGGGGGTCACAGCCTCCCTATGGGGTCACAGCCTCCCTATGGGGGTCACAGCCTCCCTATGGGGGTCACAGCCTCCCTATGGGGTCACAGCCTCCCTATGGGGGTCACAGCCTTCCTATGGGGTCACAGCCTCCCTATGGGGTCACAGCCTCCCTATGGGGTCACAGCCTCCCTATGGGGTCACAGCCTCCCTATGGGGGTCACAGCCTCCCTATGGGGGTCACAGCCTCCCTATGGGGTCACAGCCTCCCTATGGGGTCACAGCCTCCCTATGGGGGTCACAGCCTCCCCATGGGGGTCACAGCCTCCTGCACCCCCTGGGGGTCCCCTTGCCCCTCCAAACCCCATGGGTACAACCCCCCCCCGCCCCATCGGCCCCCCAACCCCGAGGGCACCGCCGGGGGGCCGGGGTGACCCCCACCGTGCAGACCCAGAGCTTTATGTAACCCCCAAACCCCCCCAAACGAGAGCCGAGGGCACAGCCTGAGCCCCCCACAGCCACCGCCAGGCCAGGGGTGGGCACGGAGCCCCCCCCGCGGCACCCCCCGCCCCCCCGCCGACCCCCGGGGGTGCAGTGGGGCCGGTCCCGGTACCTTCTCCTCCTGTCCGTGCCCGGTGCCATCGCGGCGGAGCCCCAGGCAGGCGCTGCACAGGGAGACCCTGGGCATGGGGCGGGGGCCGGGGGGCGGCCCGGGCTGGGGGGGCGCGGGGGGGGCACCCGGGAATTCCTGCAGCAGCTGCAGGAGCGCGGGCAGCATCCTCGGTGGGGCGGGGGGGGCAGCAGGGGTCAGGGACCCCCCCAGCCCGGGCCGGTGCCCATGGTGTGCCCCGGGACCCCCGGTGGCGGCGGGGACCCCCGGTGGCGGCGGGGACCCCCGGCTCGGTGCGCGCCGGCCGCGCTGGGCCGGAGCAGACGGGAATTATTGGGGCGGAAATTTTTCCCAGGCTGCTCCGCTGCCGCTGCCACGGCCACGGCCAGGGCTGCCCCCCCCCGGCCCCCCCAGCGCCCCCCGGCACGCGGGGACACAGCGGGGACACCACGGGTGACACGGTACCAGGTGGGGCCTGTCCCGACACCCTGAGGGCACCCAGGGACACCAATGGCACCAACACCTGTCCCAGGGGTGTGGGGACAGAGCCTGGGTATGGCAATGAGGGGTCAGGGTCACACAGACTGCACAGGGACACGGCAGGGACACGACAGGGACACGGCAGGGACAGGGACAGGACAGGGACAGGGACAGGATAGAGACATGGCAGGGACAGGGACATGGCAGGGACAGGGCAGGGACAGGGACACGGCAGGGACAGGGACACGGCAGGGACAGGGACAGGGACAGGACAGAGACATGGCAGGGACAGGACAGGGACAGGGCAGGGACACGGCAGGGACAGAGCAGGGATGGGACAGGACAGGGACAGGGCAGGGACACACCAGGGACAGGGACACGGCAGGGACACAGCAGGGACAGGACAGGGACAGGGACAGGGACACACCAGGGACAGGACAGGGACAGAGACAGGGCAGGGACAGAGCAGGGACACGGCAGGGACACGGCAGGGACAGGACAGGGACAGGGACACACCAGGGACACGGCAGGGACACACCAGGGACACACCAGGGACACACAGGGACATCCCACCACCTGTGCGGTGCCCACAGGCCCAGATGTGGCTCCCATCCTGCCAGGGCAGCCAAAACGTGTCCCCCAGTGCCACAGCCCCTCCCAGGACACGGGCCCTGTCACCTCTGTCCCCAGGTGCCACCAGCCTCGGTGGCCTCGCGGGGCAGCGGGAACAACCACGTGGTGCTGGGGACACACGGTGACACTGCTGGGCACAAGGGGATGGCACTGGGACACGTGGTCACAGCGCTGGGACACTCGGTGACATGCAGTGACATACAGGGACATGGGCACACAGTGCCAGGACACACAGTGACACACAGTGACACATGGTGACACGCAGGGACACGCGGTGACACGCAGGGACACGCAGGGACACGCAGGGACACGCAGGGACACGGGCACACAGTGCCAGGACATGCAGTGATTGCACGGGGACACACGGTGACACGCGGTGACAGAGACACACAGTGCCAGGGACACAGAGTGACGGCACAGGCACACACGGCAATGGCGCTGGGACACGTGGTGACACGCAGGGACATGGGCACACAGTGCCAGGTCACACAGTGATTGCACGGGGACACACAGTGACACGCGGTGACAGTGCTGGGACACACAGGGACATGCGGTGACACACAGTGGCTGCACTGGGACACGGGGTGACACGCAGGGACAGAGCGCCAGGACATGCAGTGACTGCACGGGGACACACAGTGACACACAGTGACACACAGTGACACACAGTGACATGCAGGGACACGGGCACACAGCACCAGGACACGCAGTGACTGCATGGGGACACACAGTGACACACAGTGACAGAGGCACACAGTGCCAGGGACACAGAGTGACGGCACAGGCACACATGGCAATGGTGCTGGGACACGTGGTGACAGCACTGGGACACTCAGGGACACGCGGTGACACACGGTGACAGCACTGGGACACACAGGGACACACGGTGACACGCGGTGACACGCAGTGACAGCACTGGGACACACGGCGGCTCCTGCGTCACAGCCGCCACCCCCACGCGGGGGATCCCCGCTGCCACCCGTGTCCCCACGCGCCGTGTGACCGAGGGACCGGGGACACGTGGCCTCGGGGGTCCCAGTTCCCAGCCCCTTCCCGGGGGGCTGCACCCCAACACCCCCCACGTGTCCCAGGCGTGTCCCCTGGGGGTGCCATGGGGTCACACGGGGTCACACGGGGGCCCTGGGGACACGGCAGGGGGGTGACAGATACCACGGCACAGAGACCCCCGGCGGGGCTGACAGGGAGCCCGGGGGTGTCCCCAGGGGGGTCCTGAAAGTGTCCCCGGGGTGTCCTCAGGGAGATCCCAGGGTGTCCCCAGGGAGATCCTAGAGGGGTCCCCAGGGAGGTCCCAGGGGTGTCCCCAGGGCGCTCCTGGAGGTGTCCCCAGGGGGGTCCCGGGGTGTCCCCAGGGAGGTCCTGGGAGTGTCCCCAGGGAGGTCCCAAGGGTGTCCCCAGGGTGGTCCCTGCAGTGTGCCCAGGGAGGTCTCGGGGGTGTCCCCAGGGAGATCCTGGGGGTGTCCCCAGGGAGATCTTGGGAGTGTCCCCAGGGATGTCCCCAGGGTGGTCCTGGGGGTGTCCCCAAGATGGTCTCAGGGGGGTCCCCAGGGAGGTCCCAGGAAGGTCCTGGGGGTGTCCCCAGGGTGGTCCCTGCAGTGTGCCCCAGGGAGGTCTCGGGGGTGTCCCCAGGGGTGTCCCCAGGGTGGTCCTGGGGGTGTCCCCAGGGCGGTCCCGGGGGTGTCCCCAGGGCGGTCCCGGGGGTGTCCCCAGGGGGGTCCCCAAGGCGGTCCCGGGGTGTCCCCAAGGCAGTCCCGGGGTGTCCCCAAGGCAGTCCCGGGGGTGTCCCCAGGGAGGTCCTGGGGGTGTCCCCAGGGCAATCCTGTCGGGGGACCCCAAGGCAGTCCCGGAGGTGTCCCCAAGGCAGTCCCGGGGTGTCCCCAGGGCGCCCCTGGCAGGTTCCCCAGCCCCAGAGTCCCCGCGGTCCCCGCGGCCCCGTGGCCGAGGCTTTGCCGGGCGCCCGCGGTGCCGGCGGGGGCGGAGGGGCCGGGGGGGCCGGGGGGAGCCACCAGCCGCTCCCGCCGCTAAATTTATCGCAGCTGCCGCCGCAAAGTGGGACAAACCCGGCCCGCGGCGCGGGGGGCGGGGCCCGCGGAGGGACCCGGGGGCACGGGGGCACCCCGGGACCCCCACCGGGCACCTCCCGAGCCGTGGGACCCCCGCGGGACCCCCACCCCAGCTGAACTCGCCCCCAACACGGGAACCCCAAATGGGGACGCCCCGCAGGCAAATGGGGAGGGATGGATGGAAAGGGAGAGTGAGCAGGACCCCGGTTAGCCACAGACCCCCAAAATGCACCCCAGTGTGTCAGATACACCTGTCAGACCCCCAAAATGAACCCCTAATGCATCAGCCCCACACATAAACCTGTCAGTCCCCCAAAACGCACCCCAATGTGTCAGATACACCTGTCAGTGCCCCAAAATGCACCCCAAACGCATCAGCCCCACAGATACACTGTCAGCCCCCCCAAAATGAACCCCTAACACATCAGCCCCACAGACACTCCTGCCAGTCCCCCTAAAATGTATCCCAAACACATCAGCCCCACAGACACACCTGTCAGCCCCCCAAAACGCACCCCAATGTGTCAGATACACCTGTCAGACCCCCAAAACATACCCCAGTGCCTCAGCCCCACACACACCTGTCAGCCCCACAAAATGAACCCCTAATGCATCAGCCCCACAGATAACCCTGTCAGTCCCCCAAAACACACCCCAATGCCTCAGACCCACAGACACAGCTGTCAGCCCCCAAAATGAACCCCAACACATCAGCCCCACACACACACCTGTCAGCCCCCCAAAATGCACCCCAGCACCTGGGCAGCACCCCCATATAGCCCATGCCAGTCCTGGGGGGCTCAGCGAGGGGCGAGGGTCTGTCCTGGCACCCCCTCCCTGTGCCAGTGCCCCACACACACAGGGGGGACACAAAGAGTCCCCCGTGACCCCCATCCATGGGGCCTCCAGCCCCTCGAGTGGCCTCCAGCCCCCGACCCAGCGTGTCCCCCATCCGTGGGGACAGTCCCAGCCCTGCCCCATCCATGGGGACAGTCCCACCCCCATCCATGGGGACAGTCCCAGCCCTGCCCCATCCATGGGGACAGTCCCACCCCCATCCATGGGGACAGTCCCAGTCCATCCATGGGGACAGTCCCAGCCCTGCCCCATCCATGGGGACAGTCCCAGCCCTGCCATGGGGACAGTCCCAGCCCCTCCATGGGGACAGTCCCAGCCCCATCCATGGGGACAGTCCCGCCCCATCCATGGGGACAGTCCAGCCCCGCCATGGGGACAGTCCCAGCCCTGCCATGGGGACAGTCCCAGCCCTGCCATGGGGACAGTCCCGCCCCATCCATGGGGACAGTCCCAGCCCTGCCATGGGGACAGTCCCAGCCCCTCCATGGGGACAGTCCCAGCCCCATCCATGGGGACAGTCCCGCCCCATCCATGGGGACAGTCCCAGCCCCTCCATGGGGACAGTCCCACCCCATCCATGGGGACAGTCCCAGCCCTGCCCCATCCATGGGGACAGTCCCATCCATGGGGACAGTCCCAGCCCCTCCATGGGGACAGTCCCAGCCCTGCCATGGGGACAGTCCCAGCCCCTCCATGGGGACAGTCCCAGTCCATCCATGGGGACAGTCCCAGCCCCGCCATGGGGACAGTCCCAGTCCATCCATGGGGACAGTCCCAGCCCTGCCATGGGGACAGTCCCAGTCCATCCATGGGGACAGTCCCAGCCCCTCTATGGGGACAGTCCCACCCCATCCATGGGGACAGTCCCAGCCCTGCCCCATCCATGGGGACAGTCCCAGCCCCTCCATGGGGACAGTCCCAGCCCTGCCCCATCCATGGGGACAGTCCCAGCCCTGCCCCATCCATGGGACAGTCCCAGCCCCTCCATGGGGACAGTCCCAGCCCTGCCCCATCCATGGGACAGTCCCAGCCCCTCCATGGGGACAGTCCCAGCCCATCCATGGGGACAGTCCCAGCCCCTCCATGGGGACAGTCCCAGCCCCATCCATGGGGACAGTCCCAGCCCCATCCATGGGGACAGTCCCAGCCCCATCCATGGGGACAGTCCCAGCCCCCTCCATGGGGACAGTCCCAGCCCCTCCCTGCACCCCCAGACCCCCCGAGGGGACACCAGGGCTCGGGGGTGCCATCAAGAGGGGTTGGGGTCACCTTCCCTCCCCACACGCACGGGTGGGACCCCCACCCCTGTCACAAATGTCACGACAGGGCCGATATGCGGTGACATCCCGATGTCCCCCGGGCTCGGTGCCACCCCCCCGCCCCGATCCCGTCAGTCACGGTGACACAGATGGCGGCGGTGCCGGCGACACGTTCGGTACCGACACGTCCCGCCCCGGTGACGCGTCCCGACACCTGCGGTGACACCGACACCCCCCGCCCCCCCCGGGACACCCGGTGCCGCACCTGCCGCGACCCAGACACCCGCGCCCACGGGCACCCCAAATAAATACCCCAAATAAATACCCCAAATACCCCAAATAAATACCCCAAATACCCTAAATAAATATCCTAAATACCCCAAATAAATACCCCAAATAAATACCCCAAATAAATACCCCAGATAAATACCCCAGATAAATACCCCAGATAAATACCCCAGATAAATACCCCAGATAAATACCCCAAATACATACCCCAGATAAATACCCCAGATAAATACCCCAAATACATACCGCAAATACATACCCCAAATACATACCCCAAATACATACCCCAAATACATACCCCAAATAAATACCCCAAATACATACCCCAAATACATACCCCAAATAAATATACCCCAAATACATACCCCAAATAAACACCCCAAATAAACACCCCAGATAAATACCCCAGATACATACCCCAAATACATACCCCAAATACATACCCCAAATACATACCCCAAATACATACCCCAAATAAATACCCCAGATATATACGCCAAATAAATACCCCAAATACATACCCCAAATAAATACCCCAAATAAATACCCCAAATAAATACCCCAAATAGCCGCGCCGGGACAGGGGCGGGCCCGGCACCCCCCGGGGCCCCCACAGCCCCCCGAGGCCATGACCGACCCCCCTGCACCCCAATGGAACCCCCAGGGCCCCCACAGCCCCCCAATACCCTGACCTGCCCCCCTGCACCCCAACAGAGCCCCCGGTGCACCGACACCCCCTCTGGCACTGCCCGGTCCCTGCTCCCCGCCCGTGCACCCACAAGGGACCCCCAGCACTCGGCAGGGACCCCAGAACCCCCAGGGACCCCCAGCACTCGGCAGGGACCCCAGAACCCACCAGGGATCCCCAAATCCTGCCCTGGGCAGGTACCTGACAGTTCCAGACCCCCAACTTCTGCCCCACAGCCACAGAACCCCTGCACCAGTACCCCACAGCAGTGCCAGCCCTAAATCCTGCCCCAGCAGTTACCCCAAAGTCACAGAATCCCAAATCCTACCCCGGCGGGTACCCCACACTCACAGAGCCCCAAATCCTGTCCCAGCAGTTACCCCAAAGTCACAGAGCCCCAAATCCTGCCCTGGCGGGTACCCCACACTCACAGAGCCCCTGCACCAGTACCCCACAGCAGTGCCAGCCCTAAATCCTGCCCCAGTTGGTACCCCAAAGTCACAGAGCCCCAAATCCTGCCCTGGCACATACCCCACAGCAGTGCCAGCCCCAAATCCTGCCCCAGCAGGTACCCCAAAGTCACAGACACCCCCGATGCCCCCATGGGCACCCAATACTCGCCCTGGCAGCTACCCCAAACCTTCCTGGGCACCCCAAACCTTCCTGGGTACCCCACACCTTCCTGGGCACCCCAAACCTTCCTGGGCACCCCAAACCTTCCCGGGTACCCCACACTGCCCGGGTACCCCAAACCTTCCTGGGCACCCCAAACCTTCCTGGGTACCCCACACCTTCCTGGGCACCCCAAACCTTCCTGGGCACCCCAAACCTTCCCGGGTACCCCAAACCTGCCCGGGGTACCCCACACTGCCCGGGTACCCCAAACCTGCCCGGGGTACCCCAAACCTTCCCGGGTATCCCAAACCTTCCCGGGTATCCCACACCTTCCTGGGTACCCCACACCTTCCCGGGTACCCCACACCTTCCTGGGTACCCCAAACCTGCCCGGGGTATCCCAAACCTTCCGGGGTACCCCACACGGCCCTACCAGGCCCTGGCACCCCCCCAACGCCCCAGCAGGGTCTGAGACCCCCAGGTACCCCAAAGCTGAACACCGACCCCCCCCTTGTCACTGACCCCGAGATGCTGGGACCCCAGGGACACCTCCCCCCATGACACCCCTGTCACCCTGCAGGTGTCACCCCAGGGTGGTCACACCCGGGGCAGCTCTGGCTGTCAATGGGGTGACACCGGAGCACTGTGGGGACACCCCGACACAGGGGACACCCCAATAGCACAGACACCCCAATTTTGGGGACACCCCAATAGCACAGACACCCCAACTCTGGGGACTCCGCGCTGTCCCCCCAGGGTGACACCGGGGTACTCACGGCACTGGGGACCCCCCGCTGTCCCCACCCTGCTGTCCCCCCAGGGTGGCACTGGGGACCCCTCCGCTGTCCCCACCCTGCTGTCCCCCCAGGGTGGCACTGGGGACCCCCCCGCTGTCCCCCCAAGGTGACACCAGGGTACTCATGGCGCTGTCCCCACCCTGCTGTCCCCCCAGGGTGACACCGGGGTACTCACGGCACTGGGGACACCCCAATAGCACAGACACCCCAATTCTGGGGACCCCCGCTGTCCCCTCCCCTCCCCGCTGTCCCCGCACGGTGACATTGGGGTACTCACGGCGCTGTCCTCTCCCTGCTGTCCCCACACGGTGACATTGGGGTACTCACGGCACTGTCCTCTCCCTGCTGTCCCCCCAGGGTGACACTGGGTACTCACGGCATTGGGGACCCCCCCGCTGGCCCCCCAGGGTGACACTGGGGACCCCCCCGCTGTCCCCTCCCCTCCTCGCTGTCCCCCACGGTGACACCGGGTGACACCGGGGTACTCACGGCGCTGAGCTGCGGCGTGGCAGCGCCCTCGGGACCCCCCGACATGGGCACAGGGGACACGGGGCCACCCCGGGCGGGCGGCGACGGTGGCACCCGCTGCTGGTGGCACCCGTGGCACGGAGGGGACAGGCCCCGTGACAGGGTGACGTCCCCGTGGGACGGGGTGACGTCCCCGGGGGGGCGGCGCGCCCGCCCCAGCCCCGACCCCACACGGTGACGCTGCCACTGACCCACGGCCACCCCAAAGGCACGGCACGGGAACGGGTATGGGGACACACTGGGACACACTGGGACTGACTGGGACAGACTGGGAACGTCTGGGACACACTGGGGACCACCCAGGATACACTGGGGACCAGCTGGGACATACTGGGACTGACTGGGAATGACTGGGACACACTGGGGACCGCCTGGGACACACTAGGATCACCTGGGACATACTGGGACACACTGGGAATGACTGGGACACACTGGGACTGACTGGGACACACTGGGAACACCTGGGACCGCCTGGGACACACTGGGACCACACTGGGGATTGCCTGGGACACACTGGGGAACACCTGGGACCGCCTGGAACATACTGGGACTGACTGGGACAGACTGGGACAGACTGGGACAGACTGGGACAGACTGGGACAGACTGGGGACCACCCAGGATAAACTGGGGACCAGCTGGGACATACTGGGACTGACTGGGAATGACTAGGGCACACTGGGGACCGCCTGGGACACACTAGGATCACCTGGGACATACTGGGACACACTGGGAATGACTGGGACACACTGGGACTGACTGGGACACACTGGGAACACCTGGGACCGCCTGGGACACACTGGGACCACACTGGGGATTGCCTGGGACACACTGGGACACACTGGGACACACTGGGGACACACCTGGGACACACTGGGAACCACCCGGGACACACTGGGACACCCTGGGGACTGCCTGGGACACACTGGGGATCACCAGGGACACACTGGGGACCACCTGGGACATACTGGGACACACTGGGAACCACCCAGGACACACTGGGACACACTGGGGACACCTGGGACACCCTGGGACCGCACCACCCCCGAGCTGTCACCCTCACCACACCCCTGGCCACCGTGGCCCAGTTGGACACAGCGCTGGGCCCGGCCCTGGCACCGGGTGGCACTGGGGACCCACCAGGGGGTGACGATCCCCAAATCCCCGGGGGGCCCCAGATGTCCCTGGACCCCCAGAGTCGCCCACCACAACCAGCAGTGCCCCCCCCCTCCAACACCCCCGGGACCCCCACCCCTGACAGCGGGATGAGCCCCAGGACCCTCTGACCCAAACCGGGGGGACTCCAGGGCCCCCCCGGACCCCCCGGGCCCCGCAGCCCTTCAGAGCCACCCACTGCCACCCCTGGTGTCACCCCGGTGCCACCCCCAGTGCCACTCCAGTGCCACTCCAGTGCCACCCCCCGCTCAGTGTCACCCGTCCCGCCGTGGGGACACCCCCGGACCCCCCACCCACGCAGGGCAGGATAAATTCCGGGTCCCCGCTCCCGCCGTGCGGGGAGACCCCCCCGAAAATCCCGGGACCACCGAACGCTCCGGCCACGATCCCCGGTGCCCGCCCCCCCCGGGGACACCCCCGGGTCTGTGGGACAGCACCGGGACCCCGTTTCCTCCGCGGGGGGACCCCCCGGTGCCCCCCGGAGCCGCCACCACCGCTGTCCCCCCCATCCCGGCACGGGGACACCCCCGGGGCGCCGCGCCCGGTGAAAGCACAACGGGACCCCGTTAACCCAGCGGGGAACCCTCCGGGGATCCCCCAGATCCCCCCGGTGACCCCCAGAGCCGCCCTGCGCTACCCCCGGTGCCCCCCCGCGCTCCGGTTCCCCGGTACCGGCGCGGCGGTGCAAATCCCGGGCCCCTCCCGGTGAGGACCCCCGCGCCCCCCGGTCCCGCTCGGTGTCCCGGGCACCGCCGCGCCGCCCCCCCCGGTACCTCCTGTGCCACCAGGCTGGAGACCCGCACGGCCCGGCGGACCCGGTCCCGCCGCTCCCCGTCGGGGCGCTCGCCGCGCTCGCCGCTGTCGCGCCGCGCCGGGGCCATGGCCGCGCTCCGGGGGTCCCCCCGCCCCGTCCGCCCCGTCCGCCGCCCCCCGGCCCTGCGCGCGGCAGATGGAGCGGGGCGGGACCCCCCGAGTCCCCCCCGGCCGCAGCCGTCGCCACTCCCCGGAGGAGGGACCGGGAGCGCCCGGGAGCGGCCCCGCGGGGACACCGGGGCGAGGAGGGGCACGGGGGGGGGCGCGGAACCGGCTCTGCTCCGCCCGCCCCGCCGCCGCCCCCTCCCCGCTGCCAGATGGCACCTGCAGCCCCCCCGGGCCACACAAGGGATCCCCGAAGTGTCACCGGCACCGCCCGGCGGGGAGAAGGAGGGGGACCGGGACCGGGAGGGGGACGGGGGTGGGGACAGCGGTGGTGGGGACAGGGACAGCGATGGTGGGGACACGGGGAGTGACAGGGACACGGACAGCGATGGTGGGGACAGGGACAGTGACAGGGTGGGGACAACGGTGGTGGGGACAGGGACATTGACGGGGACAGGGACAGCAATGGGGGGGACAGGGACAGCGATGGGGGGGACAGGGACAGTGACGGGGACAGCGACGGTGGGGAAGGGACAGGGATGGTGGGGACACGGGCAGCGGTGGTGGGGACAGGGACAGTGACGGGGTGGGGACAGCGACGGTGGGGACAAGGACAGTGATGGGGACACGGGCAGTGATGGGGGGACAGGGACAGTGACGGGGTGGGGACAGCGGTGGTGGGGACAGGGACAGTGAATGGGAAAACGGGCAGTGATGATGGGGACACGGGGAGTGACGGGGATGGGGACAGTGACGGGGACACGGGCAGTGACAGTGGGGACAAGGACAGTGACGGTGGGCACACGATCAGTGACGGGGACACGGGCAGTGACAGTGGGGACAAGGACAGTGATGGTGGGCACAGGGACAGTGATGGGGACACGATCAGTGACGGGGACACGATCAGTGACAATGGGGACACGATCAGTGACGCTGGCGGTGAGCTGGCCCTGGCAGCCCCGGCTGATTGACGCTCCCGCTGTCCCCATGTCCCCATGTCCCTGGCCACTGCCCAGCCCTGGCAGCGCCCCGCGGTGCTGGGCCCCGAGGAGGGGGACACTCCTACACCCACCCAGCCGGCGCCAGCGGGGCCGGGGTCCGCAGGACTCGTCCCGAAAATGGGGCGGTCCCTGGTGTCCCCAAAAACCAGTGACACCCCAGTGACACACCCGGGGTGGTGGCACCGCCGGGTCCCCACACACCCCGAGCGGGGCTGGGGTCCTCCAGCCCCATCCTGCCCCACCCAGGGATCCCCTCCAGAACACACCGGGGGTCCCCGGGGGTCCCGTGAGCCGTGGGGACGCCACGGCCACCCCAGGCCCCATCGCTGTCCCCCGGTGCACGGTGACACTGACGGGCGCTTGGCTCCGGCCCCGCGGGTGACTCACGGTGCCACCTCAGGGACACCCTGTCCCCAGTGCCACCCACCCGAGCCGGGGACACCCCCACGCTCCCCCATTCCCGTGTCCGTGACCCCGGTTCTGCCCGACTGCACAGCCGGGACACCCCGAGACCCCCCTGGCAGTGCCGGGGGGCAGAGCCCGGCCCGGTGACCTCAGCCGTGTCCCCCCCGTGTCCCCTCTCTCCCAGGACAGAGCCAGCGTCACCCTGGGGGCACCATTAACCCCGGCCGAGGCAATCAGGGGGGGCCCTGAGGAGCTGGGGGGGCCGGGGACGGGCAGTGAGGGGGTGCGACCCCCAGAGGGTCCCCCCACCCCACCGAGGGTGCGACCCCCAGAGGGTCCCCCCACCCCACCGGGGGCCCTGCGGCCGCGGGGAGCGCCCGGGGCCCCGGCAGCGCGGCCGGGAGCTCCAGGTGCGTCCCCCGGGGCTCCCTCACGTGTGCGGGCAGGTGCGGGCCCGGGGGGGCCGGGGGGGCCGGGCAGACGCGCCGGGGCCGCTCCGTCCCCCGCCAGCTGCCGGGGACCCCGGGGACAGCCCCGGGAGGCTTTGGGGACAGCGCGGGGCGGGACAAACGGCGGGTCCCGCATCCCGCACGGCCCAGCGGGGATGCCCGGAGCCGCCGGGGCCCCCCCGGATCATTAGCGGGGGGAAATGAGGGTGTAATTAAGCGGCGCCTCCTGCTCCCGCGGCAGATGGCGGTTACACAACGGGCCCCGGATTAACGGCCGCAGCCAGTGCCGGGCACCCGGCAGGCACGGCACCGGGTGGGGGACACGGCACCGGGAGGGGGGAGACATGGCACCGGGAGGGGGGACAACGGCACCGGGAGGGGGGACAACGGCACCGGGTGGGGGGACAACGGCACCGGGAAGGGGGACACGGCACCGGGTGGGGGGACCAAGGCACTGGGGTGGAGGGACATGGCACCGGGAGGGGGGACAACGGCACCGGGAGGGGGGACAACGGCACCGGGAGGGGGGACATGGCACCGGGGTGGGGGGGATAACGGCACCGGGGTGGGGGAACACGGCACCGGTGAGGGGGACCACGGCATCGGGGTGGGGGGACAACGACACTGGGGTGGAGGGGACAACGGCACCGGGGAGGGGGGACAACGGCACCAGGGTGAGGGCACCACAGCACTGGGGTCAGGGGTGCCACAGCACCGGGATGAGGGGGACCATGGCACCAGAGTGAGTGGGACCACAGCACTGGGACGAGGGGGAGCACGGCACTGGGGTGGGGGCCACCATGGCACCAGGGTGAGGGGGACCATGGCATCGGGGTCAGGGGGACAACAGCACTGGGGTGAAGGGGACCATGGCACCAGGATGGGGGCACCACGGCACTGGGGTGAGGGTGCCACAGCACCGGGGTGGGGGGGACAACGGCACCAGGGTGAGGGGGAACACGGCACCAGTGGGTGGCTGCCCCCTGCATCTCACTGGGAGCCCCCAGGGACTGTCCCAGACCCGACTGACCCCAACCATGGCACCCACCACACCAGAACACCACGGTCACAACCCTCCGGCCAGTTTGGGCCAGACCCCCCAGTGCCACCGAGCCACCTCGGCACTGCCCGGCTGCCTCCAGCGCCACCGGGTCACTTTGGAACCACCCGGACACTTCTGGCACCACCCGGACACTTTGGAACCACCGGGTCACTTTGGCACCACCCAGACACTTTGGCATCACCCGGACACTTCTGGCACCACCCGGGCACTTCTGGCACCACCCGGACACCTCCAGCACGGCCCGGACATTTTGTCACTGCTCGGACACTTTGTCACTGCTGCTCGGCCATCTTGGCACAGCCCGGCCACATCGTCACCGAAATTGTCCTGGCAATTGTCCTGGGTACAACGCAGCCATCCCTGCAGCACGTGCCACCTCTGTGCCACCTCTGCCACCACCTGGGCCCTGGCACCTCCAGCACCACCCAGCCCTCCAGAGCCCCCGGGGTGTCCCCTGTGTCACCTGTCCCACCTGTCCCCCCGTGCGGGTCTCACCTGTGTGACCTTCTCGGTGACGTTGTGGGTGCGGTCCCGCAGCTTGGTGGGGGCGATGATGGGGCGGGGGGCCGGGGCCGGGGCCAGGAGCCCCCCCGGCTGCAGGTCCATGAAGTTGAGGGTGATCTGGGGGATGCGGCCGATGGCCCGGAACCGCGCCAGGTCCGAGTCCGACGTGGAGTTGAGCAGCGCGCTGCGCACCGCGGCCACCGCGCCTGCGGGGACATTGTCACTGTCACCGCGGGGACACTGCCCTGGGGCCCACAGACCCTCCCAGGGATGCTGGGGCAGGGGTCCCGCTGTCCCCGGGGGGATCCCGCAGCTCCCAGGGGGTGAAGGGAATGAGGAGCCCCAGGGCAGGGGACGGCCCAGCCGTGTGGCACCGGCCCCGTGGGACAGCAGAGCTGGTCTCCGTTACCTTTAATGTCATTACAGTCATTGTCCCTTATCTTAATAGGCTTAATGAGCTCTGGGGACAACGGGGTGATCCCTGAGGTGATCCCTGGGGTGATCCCTGGGGTGATTCCCAGGGTGATTCCCAAAGTGATTCCCGGGGTGATCCCTGAAGTAATTCCCGAGGTGACCCCCAGCGTGACTCCCAGGGTGATTCCCGGGGTGACTCCCGGGGTGATCCCCGAGGTGACTCCCAGGGTGACCCCACACTGGCCCAGTGCAGCTGAGGGGCTGCAGGACGGCCCAGGAGGGTCTCAGTGCTGGACTGAGGGGGTTCCCAGTCCCTGATACCCCAGGGGCTGCTGTGGGGCCGTGGGATGGGATGGGGGTGACCAGGGTCTGGCCGTGGCTGCCCCGACGTCCCCAGCACCGATGTCCCCAGCACCCATGGCTGTCCCCGCTGTCCCCAGCCCCAATGGCTGTCCTGATGTCCCCAGCACCCATGGCTGTCCCAGCCATCCCCAGCCCCGATGTCCCCAGCCCCAATGGCTGTCCCGATGTCCCCAGCACCGATGGCTGTCCCAGCCATCCCCAGCACCCATGGCTGTCCCCACGGGCTGTCCCCAGCCCCGATGGCTGCCCCACTGTCCCCAGCACCCATGGCTGTCCCAGCCATCCCCAGCCCCAATGGCTGTCCCGATGTCCCCAGCCCCGATGGCTGTCCCGCTGTCCCCACGGGCTGTCCCCATGGGCTGTCCCCAGCCCCGATGGCTGTCCCACTGTCCCCAGCACCCATGGCTGTCCCCAGCCCCAATGGCTGTCCCACTGTCCCCAGCCCCGATGGCTGTCCCCAGCACCCATGGCTGTCCCCAGCCATCCCCAGCACCAATGTCCCCAGCCCCACGGGCTGTCCCCAGCCCCGATGGCTGCCCCACTGTCCCCAGCACCCATGGCTGTCCCAGCCATGCCCAGCCCCCATGGCTGCCCCGCTGTCCCCAGCACCCATGGCTGTCCCCAGCCCTGATGGCTGCCCCGCTGTCCCCACGGGCTGTCCCCATGGCTGTCCCCACGGGCTGTCCCCAGCACCCATGGCTGTCCCCATGGCTGTCCCCACGGGCTGTCCCTCCCCGCGGCCGTACCGGTGCTGGAGCCGCGGTGCAGGCCGGCGCCGGCGCTGGCGTGGCGGCTGTGGCAGCGCTTGTCCCCGTCCCCCTTCATGGCCTCGATGTCATCGACGGACGACGCCCGGCGCAGGCTGCGGAGGCTCTCCCGGGACCGGCGCTCCCGGGAGCGGCTCCGGGCCAGGCTGTGGTTGGCAAAGGCCAGGCCCAGGCGCTCGGCCCGCGGGGACGACTGCGTCAGCCCCGCCTCGGGGTCCCCCATCAGCGCCGCCTCGTCCTCGGGGCGCTCCCCAGCGCCCGGCTCCAGCGAGGACGAGGCGTCCTCGGGGCCAGAGTCGCTGCCGGGCAGGGCCAGGTCCACGGCCAGCGGCTCCATCACCCCTGGGTCCACCACCACCACGTCCGGCGGCTCCGGGGGCTCGGGGGGCAGCGATTGGCGGCTGCCCGTGAGCGCCAGCAGCTTCAGCCGCAGGGACCGGCTGCGCCCTGGGGGGGACAGCGGGGTCAGGGGTGGGCTGGGGGTCAGGGGTGGGCTGGGGGTCAGAGCTGAGTTTGGGTCAGGGGTGGGCTTGGGGTCAGGGCCGGGTTTGGGTCAGGGGTGGGTTTGGGGTCAGGGGTGGGTTTGGGGTGAGGGCCGGGTTTGGAGTCAGAGCTGAGTTTGGGTCAGGGGTGGCCTTGGGGTCAGGGGTGGCCTTGGGGTCAGGGCCGGGCTGGGGGTCAGGGCCGGGCTGGGGGTCAGGGCCGGGCTGGGGGTCAGGGCCGAGTTTGGGTCAGGATCCAGCCCCAAACCCCCCACGGCGCTGCTGCAGCCACAGGGATCAGCTGCACCCTGTGGGTCAGGGCTGGGGTCAGGGGCAGGGTCTGAGCCCCCTCCCCACAGTGCTGCCCACTCTGCCCACCTGCCCTATGGCAACACCTGGGATGTGGGGTCAGCAGGACATGGGGTGACACCAGCCCGGTGGCACTGACCCCATTCACCCTGCAGGAACCCAGGAGGAGGGGGTGACCCCGTGTCCCTGTGTCCCCATATCTGGGTGTGACCCGGTGTCCCTGTCCCCTGGGGGTGACCCAGTGTCCTTGTCCCCCACACCTCAGTGTGACTCGGTGTCCCTGTCCCTCCATACTGGGGGGTCACCCGATGTCCCTGTCCCCCCACACCCGGGGCTGTGCCCCCATACCTGCAGGGCCCCAGTGTCCCTGTCCCCTGGGGGTGACTCAGTGTCCCTGTCCCCCCATACCTCGGTGTGACCTGGTGTCCCTGTCCCCCTACACCTGGGGGGTGACCCAGTGTCCCTGTCCCCCCACACCTCGGTGTGACCCAGTGTCCCTGTCCCTCACACCTGGGGGTGACCTGGTGTCCCTGTCCCCTGGGGGTGACCTGATGTTCCTGTCCCCCTGTCCCCCACACCTGGGGCTGTCCCCCCACACTTGGGGGTGACTCAGTGTCCCTGTCCCTCCACACCTGGGGGTGACCCGGTGTTCCTGTCCCCTGGGGGTGACCCGGTGTCCCTGTCCCCTGGGGGTGACCCGATGTTCCTGTCCCCCTGTCCTCCACACCTGGGGCTGTCCCGCTGTCCCTGTCCCTCACACCTGGGGGTGACCTGGTGTCCCTGTCCCCCCACACCTGGGGCTGTCCCGTCATACCTGAGGGTGACTCAGTGTCCCTGTCCCCCCACACCTGGGGGGTGACCCAGTGTCCCTGTCCCCCACACCCGGGGTGTCCCCCCATACCTGCAGGGCCCCAGGGTGCCGGGGTGACCCAGTGTCCCTGTCCCTCACACCTCAGTGTGACTCAGTGTCCCTGTCCCCTGGGGGGTGACCCGGTGTCCCTGTCCCCCCCACCCGGGCTGTCCCCCCATACCTGCAGGGCCCCAGGGTGCCGGGGTGACCCAGTGGTTGGTGCTGGGGGCCGGGGCCTCCCCGGGCTCGGGCTCCCTGACGGCCTCGAAGTTGAGGATGAACATGATGACGGTGCCATCCTCGTTCTTCACCGGCACCACGTCCACCAGGCACGGGAAGGAGCTGCCTGCGGGGGACAGTGACACGGGGGGATGGCACTGCCACCCTGCCCGGCCCCAAACGTCCTGGGGGACCCTGTCCCTGTCCCTGCTGGGCACCCCCTGCTCCCCAAATCCTGCTGGGCACCCCCTGCTCCCCAAATCCTGCTGGGCACCCCCTGCTCCCCAAACATCCTGGGGGACCCTGCCCCTGTCCCTGCTGGGGACCCCCTGCTCCCCAAACATCCTGGGGGACCCTGTCCCTGTCCGTGCTGGGCAACCCCTGCTCCCCCAGCCATGCCAGGGACCCCCAGCTCCCCAAACATCCCGGGGGACCCTGTCCCTGTCCCTGCTGGGCACCCCCTGCTCCCCCAAACCCTGCCACGGACCCCCTCCTGCCCCCCAACCCTGCTGGGCACCCCCTGCCCCCAAACCCTTCCAGGGACCCCCTCCTGCCCCCCAGCCCTGCTGGGCACCCCCTCCTGCCCCCCAGCCCTGCCAGGGACCCCCTCCTGCCCCCCAACCCTGCTGGCCCACCCCTCCTGCCCCCCAACCCCTCCAGAGACCCCCACCGCAGCTGCCCCACGCGGGAAACTGAGGCACGCACGGCTGGGGGTGCCCCCTCTCTGCCCCCCAAATGTTGTGGGCACGTCTGTGCGTGGGCAGCGGGCCCGGGGGGGCCCCGGGGGTGCCGGGCAGGGTTAATCCGCTCAGAACTCGTTAACAGCTGCGGCGTTAATCCGGTGCCACAGCTGGGGGCGGGGGGGGATTGGGGGTGGCCGGGGCAGCCCGGGGCAACCTCTGGGGGGGCTGCCTGCTCCCCCCGGCTCCGCTCACCCTAAGGGGACCCGAGGGGGACACGCGTCGGTGACGCCAGGGGGACACGCGGGTGACGCCGCAGCACCGAATCCCCCCCCCGGCGGTGTCCCCCGGTTGGCACCGGGCCCGGCAGCCTGGCACGGCGGGTGCCAGCTGGCACCGTCCCCGTGCCCGTGCCCGCGGCGGGGCGATCCCCGCGGGCTGGGGGCCAGCACGGGGCGGCCCCGGGGCTGCCGTGGGGTCCGTGCAGAGCCACCGCCACCGCCACCACCGCCCGAGAGGGGACTGGGGACAGCGCCACCGATTGGGGACACCGCCACCGATTGGGGACACCGCCACCGATTGGGGACACGGCCACCGATTGGGGACTCCGCCCCCGATTGGGGACACGGCCACCGATTGGGGACACCGCCACCGATTGGGGACATCCGCCCCCGACTGGGGACACCGCCCCCGACTGGGGACACCGCCCGCGATTGGGGACACCGCCCCCGATTGGGGACACCGCCCGCGATTGGGGACATCCGCCCCCGAT
This sequence comes from Acrocephalus arundinaceus, assembly GCA_021534815.1. NCBI lineage: Eukaryota > Metazoa > Chordata > Aves > Passeriformes > Sylviidae > Acrocephalus > Acrocephalus arundinaceus. The sequence goes on from JAJEOU010002612.1 coordinate 34,428, forward strand.
TGGGGACATCCGCCCCCGATTGGGGACACCGCCCCCGATTGGGGACATCCGCCCCCGATTGGGGACATCCGCCCCCGATTGGGGACACCGCCCCCGATTGGGGACACCGCCCCCGCGGGAACCTCGGGGCCCCGGGCATGGAGCTCCGGCTGCCCCATGGTCCCGGGGCGGGGGCGAGGGGGGGACCCCGGGGGTGCAGGTGACAGCGATGGGGGGGCCCTGGGGTGGGGGTGATGGGGGGAGCACAGAGGTGCACCCCACACTGCACCCCCTTATCCTAAATTCACCTCCCACCTCCAGAGCTGCACCCCAAATCCCCCCTGCACCCCATACTGCAATGGGACCTGCCCCCCTCACCCTAAATTCACCTCCTGCCTTCAGAGCTGCACCCCAAATCCCCCCCGCACCCCACACTGCACCCCCTTGCCCCCCTCACCCTAAATTCACCTCCTGCCTCCAGAGCTGCACCCCAAATTCCCCCCGCACCCCACACTGCACCCCAAATCCCCCCTCACCCTAAGCTCGACTCCTGCCTCCAGAGCTGCGCCCCAAATCCCTCCCATACCCCACACTGCACCCCCCTTTCCCCAAGTTCACCTCCTGCCTCCAGAGCTGCACCCCAAATCCCCCCGTGCCCTACACTGCACCCCAAACCCCCCCTCACCCTAAATTCACCTCCTGCTTCCAGAGCTGCGCCCCACACTGCACCCCAAATCCCCCCTCACCCTAAATTCACCTCCTGCTTCCAGAGCTGCACCCCAAATCCCCCCCGCGCCCCAAATCCCCCCGCACCCTATGTTCACCCTCTGCCTCCAGAGCTGCGCCCCAAATCCCCTCTGCACCCCACACTGCACCCCCTTTCCCCCCTCATCCTAAATTCACCTCCCACCTCCAGGGCTGCACCCGAAATCCCCCCCGCGCCCCAAATCCCCCCACACCCCACACTGGACCCCAAATCCCCCCTCACCCTAAATTCACCTCCCGCCTCCAGAGCTGCACCCCAAACCTCCCCCACACCCCACAATGCACCCCAAATCTCCCCTCACCCTAAACTCACCTCCCGCCTCCAGAGCTGCGCCCCAAATCCCCCCCGCACCCCACACTGCACCCCAGCACCCACTCCCCATGAGTGCCGGGGGCACCGGGACCCCCAAAGCGAGGGGACCCCCCTGCCCCCCCACTGCCCCCCCAGGCTGGCAGCCAGGCTGGGGACACCCCTCAGGCACAGGGGGGACCCCACAGTGTCTCAGTGACACGGCCCCAACCTCGCCCCTCTGGCCCTGCACCAGCACTGGGGGACACGCAGGGGGGGACCCCAAAAGCCACAGCACCAACTGGGGGTGTCTGTGTCCCCTCCCTGTCCCCTACACAGCCTGGGGTCCCCGAAGTGTCCCTATGGGGGGACACAGGTGCCCCAGGGGCGCCGTGACCTCCCCGCGTGCCCGGCACCATAAACAACACGTGGCAAAGACAAAATGGCTGCAGCGGCGGCTCCGGGGCTGGGACACGCCCGGGGCTCGGTGGGCACTCACCCCCTCAAAATTGACCCAAAAATCCCAAAATTCACCCCAAAATTCACCCTAAATATAACCACATTTGACCCCAAAATTTAAAAAAAATTCCCCAAATTTACCCCCCAAAAATCCCCCCAAATTCACCCCCAAAATTCCCTCAAAATTGACCCAAAAATCCCCCAAAAATCACCCCAAAATTGACCCTAAAATCACCACATTTGACCCCAAAATCGACCCAAAATTTCCAAAAAAGACCAAAATTCACCCCCCAAAAATCCGCAAAATTCACCCCCAAAAATCCCCAAATTCACCCCCAAATATTCCCTCAAAATTGATGCAAAATCCACCCCAAAAATCCCCTAAACTGACCCTTAAATGGCTCAAAATTGACCCAAAAAGTAAAGAAAACTCCCCAAAGTTCACCCCCAAAATTCCCCAAATTCACCCCCAAAAATTCCCTCAAAATTGACCCAAAAATCCCAAAAAATCACCCCAAAATTCACCCTAAAATCACCACATCTGACCCCAAAATTGACTCAAAATTTCCAAAAAAAGCCCCAAATTCACCCCCCAAAATCCCCCAAATATTCCCTCAAAATTGACGCAAAATTCACCCCAAAAATCCCCTGAATTGACCCTTAAATGGTTCAAAATTGACCCAAAAGGTAAAAAAAAAATCCCCAAAATTCACCCCAAAAATCCCCCAAATTCACCCCCAAAAATTCCCCAAATTCACCTCAAAATTCCCTCAAAATTGACCCAAAAATCCCAAAAAATCACCCCAAATTTCACCCTAAAAATCACCACATTTGAACCCAAAATTGACCCAAAATTTCAAAAAAAGACCAAAATTCACCCCCCAAAAATCGCCCAAATTCATCCCCCAAATATTCCCTCAAAATCGAAGCAAAATTCACCCCAAAATCCACCCCAAAAATCCCCTAAATTGACCCTTAAATAGCTCAAAATTGACCCAAAAAGTAAAAAAAACCTCCCCAAAATTCACCCCCAAAATCCCCCAAATTCACCCCCAAAAATCCCTCAAAATTGACCCAAAAATCCCCCAAAAATCACCCTAAAAATCACCACATTTGACCCAAAAATTGACCCAAAATTTCAAACAAAAGCCCCAATTTTACCCCCCAAAAATCGCCCAAATTCAGCACCCAAATATTCCCTCAAAATTGAAGCAAAATTCACCCCAAAATTCACCCAAAAATCCCTTAAATTGACCCTTAAATGGCTCAAAATTGACCCAAAAAGTAAAAAAAAAAAACTCCCCAAAATTCACCCCAAAAATCCCCCAAATTCACCTCCAAAAATCTCCCAAATTCACCCCCAAAAATTCCCCAAATTCACCTCAAAATTCCCTCAAAATTGACCCAAAAATCACCCTAAAATTCACCCCAAAATTCACCCTAAAAATCACCACATTTGACCCCAAACTCGACCCAAAATTTCCAAAAAAAGCCCCAAATTCACCCCCCAAAATCCCCCAAATTCAACCCCAAAAATTCCCCAAATTCACCCCCAAAAATTCCCCAAATTCACCCCCAAAAATTCCCTCAAAATTGACCCAAAAATCTCCAAATTCACCCCCAAAAATCCCCCAAATTCACCCCCAAAAATCTCCCAAATTCAGCCCCCAAATATTCCCTCAAAATTGATGCAAAATTCACCCCAGAAATCCCTTAAATTGACCCTTAAATGGCTCAAAATTGACCCAAAAAGTAAAAAAAAAATCCCCAAAATTCACCCCAAAAATCCCCCAAATTCACCTCCAAAAATCTCCCAAATTCACCCCCAAAAATTCCCCAAATTCACCTCAAAATTCCCTCAAAATTGACCCAAAAATCACCCTAAAATTCACCCCAAAATTCACCCTAAAAATCACCACATTTGACCCCAAACTCGACCCAAAATTTCCAAAAAAAGCCCCAAATTCACCCCCCAAAATCCCCAAATTCAACCCCAAAAATTCCCCAAATTCACCCCCAAAAATTCTCCAAATTCACCCCCAAAAATTCCCTCAAAATTGACCCAAAAATCTCCAAATTCACCCCCAAAAATCCCCCAAATTCACCCCAAAAAATCTCCCAAATTCAGCCCCCAAATATTCCCTCAAAATTGATGCAAAATTCACCCAAAAATCCCTTAAATTGACCCTTAAATGGCTCAAAATTGACCCAAAAAGTAAAAAAAAAAAACTCCCCAAAATTCACTCCAAAAATCCCCCAAATTCACCTCCAAAAATCCCCCAAATTCACCCCCAAAAAATCCCCAAATTCACCTCAAAATTCCCTCAAAATTGACCCAAAAATCACCCTAAAATTCACCCCAAAATTCACCCTAAAAATCACCACATTTGACCCCAAAATCGACCCAAAATTTCCAGAAAAAGCCCCAAATTCACCCCCCAAAAATCCCCCAAATTCACCTCCAAAAATCTCCCAAATTCATCCCCAAAAATTCCCCAAATTCACCTCAAAATTCCCTCAAAATTGACCCCAAAATCCCCAAATTCACCCCCAAAATCCCCCAAATTCACCCCCAAAAATGCCCTCAAAATTCCCTCAAAACCTGAGGGAATTTTGAGGTGAATTTGGGGGATTTTGGGGAGTTTTGGGTCAATTTTGAGCTGAATTTGGGGGATTTTTGGGGGTGAATTTGGGGGATTTTTGGGGTGAATTTTGGGGAGGTTTTTTTTACTTTTTGGGTCAATTTTGAGCCATTTAAGGGTCAATTTAAGGGATTTTTGGGGTGAATTTTGCGTCAATTTTGAGGGAATATTTGGGGGTGAATTTGGGGCTTTTTTTGGAAATTTTGGGTCAATTTTGGGGTCAGATGTGGTGATTTTTAGAGTGAATTTTGGGGTGATTTTGGGGGAATTTTGGGTCAATTTTGAGGTGGATTTGGGGGATTTTTGGGGGTGAATTTGGGGATTTTTGGGTCAATTTTGAGGGAATTTTTGGAGGTGAATTTTGGGGATTTTGGGGGTGAATTTGGGGGTGAATTTTGGGGGTGAATTTTGGGGAGGTTTTTTTTTTACTTTTTGGGTCAATTTTGAGCCATTTAAGGGTCAATTTAAGGGATTTTTGGGGTGGATTTTGGGGTGAATTTTGCTTCGATTTTGAGGGAATATTTGGGGGGTGAATTTGGGGGATTTTTGGGGGGTGAATTTGGGGGTGCTGAGGTCTCTGGGGAGACCCAAGGAAGGCCCCAGGCAGGAGCCCCATTTCCTCTGGCACAGCCGGGCCTCTCTGGGGCTCCCTGTGGCTCTCTGGGCCTCTCTGGGGCTCCCTGTGACTTTCTGGGGCTCCCTGTGGCTCTCCGGGGCTCCCTGTGGGGCTCCCTGGGGCTGCCTGGGTGGCTCCGTGTGGCTCTCTGGGGCTCCCTGGGGCTCCCTGTGACTTTCTGGGGCTCTCTGGGGCTCCGTGTGGCTCCCTGGGGCTCTGTGGAGCCACACGAACTCCGTGGAACTGCTGGGATTCCACCACCACAGGGACCCCAGAGCTGCTGGGATCCCACCACCACGGGGACTCCATAACCATGGGGACCCCAGCTCCCTGGGGCTCCCTGGGGCTCCCTGTGACTTTCTGGGGCTCCCTGTGACTTTCTGGGGCTCCCTGGGGCTCCGTGGGGCTCTCTGGGGCTCCGTGTGGCTCCCTGGGGCTCTGTGGAGCCACACGAACTCCGTGGAACTGCTGGGATTCCACCATCACAGGGACCCCATAACCATGGGGACCCCAGCTCCCTGTGGCTCCCTGTGGCTCCCTGGGGCTCCCTGGAGCTCCCTGGGGCTCCCTGTGACTTTCTGGGGCTCCCTGGGTGGCTCCGTGTGGCTCTCTGGGGCTCCCTGTGGCTCCCTGGGGCTCTGGGGCTCCCTGGGCCTCTCTAGGGCCCTGTGTGGCTCTGTTTGGCTCCGTGGCCACGCCAGCAGCTGGCACCAGCTTTGTTTACTCCAGCACCGGAACCGGGGCCGTGTGCCCAGAGCTGGGACAGCTGTGGTGACAGCCGGGACACCCAAAACTGGCACGAGGCCACGGTGAGGGGAAGCACCAGCACTGCCAGGGCAGGGAGGCAGCTCTGGGGGGCACAGATCTGTGGGGCACGGCTCTGGGGGACAGATCTGGGGGCACGGCTCTGGGGGGCACAGATCTATGGGGGGCACAGATCTGGGGGGCACGGCTCTGGGGGGCACAGACCTGGGGGGCACAGATCTGGGGCACAGCTCTGGGGGGGCACAGATCTGGGGCACAGCTCTGGGGGGCACAGATCTATGGGGCACAGCTCTGGGGGGCACAGATCTATGGGGGCACAGCTCTATGGGGGGCACAGCTCTGGGGGGGCACAGATCTATGGGGCACAGATCTATGGGGGGCACGGCTCTGGGGCACAGCTCTGGGGGGCACGGCTCTGGGGGGCACAGATCTATGGGGCACAGATCTGGGGGGCACGGCTCTGGGGGGCACAGATCTATGGGGCACAGCTCTGGGGGGCACAGATCTATGGGGCACGGCTCTGGGGGGCACGGCTCCGTGGGGCACAGGCACCCCGGGATGTCACCTGCCCGGTTACTGCACACACCCCACAGGGACGGTGGCACTGTGACACCCGGTGCCAGCCCGGCCCACTCCTCCCCTGTCCTTGCTCCAGGTGACACCGCACCCCCAGATCCTCCATCCCCCTCTATGGGGCATCACTGCGCCCCACAACCCTGGACCCACAGCACGTGGCTCCCTGGGGTCCCTCCTGGTGGCCAGGAAGGGCTGAGGACTCACAGGGTGCCGGTGGCCACCAGTGCCACCAGTGCCACCAGTGCCACCCTGGCACTGCAGAGCACTGAGAACCCCCGGGGGTGTCAGAGTCCCTCGGCTCCCCACCTGTGCCAACAACTCCTGCCACAAGGCCTGTCCTGTGCCTGCTGTCCCCTCCTGTCCCTGCCTGTGCTGTGCCTGCTGTCCCCTCCTGTCCCTGCCTGTCCTGTGCCTGCTGTCCCCTCCTGTCCCTGCCTGTCCTGTGCCTGCTGTCCCCTGTCCCCAGCCCTCCCAGGGGGTCAGCACCGTCCTTGTGGTAGGAGCACATCCCCACCCTGTGCTGATATCCCTGCCTGTCCCCTCCTGTCCCTGCCTGTCCCCTCCTGTCCCTGTGCCTGCTGTCCCCTTGTCCCCAGCCCAGCCCTCCCAGGGGGTCAGCACCGTCCTTGCAGTAGGAGCACATCCCCACCCTGTGCTGATATCCCTGCCTGTCCCCCGCTGTCCCTGCCCATCCCCTCCTGTCCCTCCTGTCCCCCGCTGCCCCCTCCTGTCACTGCTGTCCCCAGGGACAGGAGGGTCCCCCCCGCCTGTCCCCTGCTGTCCCTGCCTGTCCCCTCCTGTCCCCGCTGTCCCCTGCTGTCCCCCCTGTCCCTGCCTGTCCCGTACCATCCTTGCGGTAGAAGCAGATCTCTGCCCCGTGCCGCTGTCCCCTCCTGTCCCCCCTGTCCCCTCCTGTCCCCCCTGTCCCCTGCTGTCCCCCCTGTCCCGTACCATCCTTGCGGTAGAAGCAGATCTCTGCCCCGTGCCGCTGTCCCCTCCTGTCCCCCCTGTCCCCTGCTGTCCCCCCTGTCCCGTACCATCCTTGCGGTAGAAGCAGATCTCCACCTTGCGCTCCTCGGCGCCCAGCAGCGCCTGTGCGATCTGGGCGGCGGCGCGGCGCTGGGTGCGCGGCCCGTGCAGGAAGTCGCAGGTGCTGGGCTGCTGCATCACCTCGGCCCGCGAGTACCCGCAGAGCCGGCAGAAGCCCTCGTTGCAGTAGATCACGGCGCAGTTCTCCACGCGCGCGTTCCCGATGATGAACTTGCGGCCTGGAGGGAGAGGGGACGGGCGGGTCAGGCCGGGGCACCCCCGGCACGGCAGCACAACGGGGGGGCCCAATCCATCCATCCATCCGTCTGTCCTTCCATCCATCCATCCGTCTGTCCGTCCTTCCGTCTGTCCATCCATGGCTCTGGGTCTCCCGGGGACAAGCACCTCATGAGTCACCCCGCTCGCTCCCCAGGGACCCCCGAAGCTGGTGGCATCACCACCATGGGGACCCCAGAACTGCTGGGATCTCACCATCACAGAGATCCCCATAACCATGGGGATCCCACTGTCACAGGGACCCCATAACCATGGGGACCCCAGAACTGCTTGGATCCCACAGTCACAGGGACTCCATAACCGCGGGGACCCCAGAACTGCTGGGATCCCACCCTCACAGGGACCCCAGAGCTGCTGGGATCCCACCCTCACAGGGACCCCAGAGCTGCTGGGATCCCACCCTCACAGGGACCCCATAACCATGGGGACCCAGGGGCTCCCGGTACTGCAGGGACCCCACAACAGCAGCAGGGACTTCATCACTGCGGGGACCCAACTCCACAGACACCCCACAACAAGGACCTCATAACAACAGGGACCCCACAACAGGGACCCCATCATTGCAGGGACCCTACAACCCTACAGACACCTCACAGGGACCCCACAGCAGCAGGGACTCCGGGACCCCAAGCACTGCAGGGACTCATCACCGTGGGGACCCCCACAACTGCAGAGCCCCCTTAGGGACACCACTACCATGGGGGGACCCCCAGCACACCCTGAGGGCGGGGGCTCAGCCAGGCCGGACCCCCCAACCACGGCCTGTCCCCCTGCAGGGTGACACCCCCAGCCCGACCCCATGGGGCTGCATCCCCCCACATCCCTGCCCTGACCCCAGAGAGGCGCTGGGAACCCCCAGATTTTCATCCCCCCCGAGCCCCCATTCTGCCAGGTGCTGGGCAGTGTGGTGGGGGGGCCATGGGACCCCCAGTTTGAGCTGCTCCTGGGGGCTCCACACCTCGGGGGCTGTGGGGAGGGCCCAGTTCTGACAGCCCGGGGCCAGGGGGGGCAGGAGTCCCCCACCAACCGGGCTTGTCCCCCCCTCGGGCTGGGGACTGCCAGGGTGGGCAGCGTCCCCCCAGCGGGGCTTGTCCCTGTCACCCCAAACTCACCCGGGGCTGTGGGGTGACCCTCCCCAGCTGGGCTTGTCCCCATCACCCCAAACTCACCCGGGGGGCTGTGGGGGACTGTGGGGGGCTGCGGGGGGCTACAGGGTGACCCTCCCAGCCGGGCTTGTCCCTGTCACCCCCAGCTCACCCGGGGGGCTGCGGGGGGCTGCAGGGTGACCCTCCCAGCCGGGCTTGTCCCTGTCACCCCAAACTCACCCGGGGGGCTGTGGGGGCTGTGGGGGGCTGCAGGGTGACCCTCCCAGCCGGGCTTGTCCCCATCACCCCCAGCTCACCCAGGGGGCTGTGGGGGGCTGCAGGGTGACCCTCCCCAGCTGGGTTTGTCCCCAGCACCCCAAACCCACCCGGGGCTGCAGGGAACTGTGGGGGGCTGCGGGGTGACCCTCCCAGTGGGGCTTGTCCTTGTCACCCCCAGCTCACCCGGGGTTGTGGGGGGCTGTGGGGTGACCCTCCCCAGCCGGGCTTGCCCCCATCACCCCAAACCCACCCCTGCCACGGTCCCCTCGCCCCCTTCCACACCTGCTGCTCCCCGGTGTCCCCCACTCCCCTCCCCGTGCGCTCCCCCCGCGGGGTTCCCCCTCGGTCCCTCCCGGTCCCCCCGGTCCCCCCAGCACCCCCCGGCGCCCCCCACTCACTCTGCCCCTCGAACTTGCGGATGATGGTGTCCAGGAAGGTGTTCTGGGGGGCGACGTGCCCCCGCCGCACCGGCATCGTGCCGGGCCCATGGGCAGCGCCGGCCGGGCCGGGGGGGGGACCGGGGGGGGGCCCCGCGCCGCGGGGGGTCCCGCTGCCCTTGAGCCAAGGACGGCGCCGCTCCCGCTCCGGGGGAACGGGGGGGGCCCTCCCCGGCCCGGGGCCGCCGGGACCGGACCCCGCCCGCCCCGGTGCGGAGCTGGGGGGGTCCGGGGCGGGCAGCCGGAGGGGGGCGGCGGGGCCGAGCCCCCCCGCTCTACCCGCCCGGTGCGCGCCGCGCCATCGGCCTTATTTAGTCACGGAGCGGCCGGGGGGGACCGAGCCCCCGCCCCGCGCGCTCGGCGCCGCTCGGAACAGGTCGGAACGGTTCGGCTCCGTTCGGAACGGCCGGGCTGAGCTGGGCTCGACTGGGCTCGGTTAGGCTCGGCCGGTTCGGCTCGGCCGGTTCGGGTCGGGTCGGTTCGGCTGGATCGGCTCGGCCCGGCCCGGTTCGGCTGTGCTCGGGAGGGCTCGGCTGGGTTCGGAGCGGTTCGGCTGGGCTGGGTTCGGCTGCGCTCGGCTGCACCGGGTTCGGCGGCGCTCGGCTCGGCCCGGCGCCGTTCGGCGGGGCTCGGGCGGGCGCGGCGCGGCTGGGGCGGGCTGAGCTCGGCGGGGTTCGGCGGGGTTCGGCGGGGTTCGGCTGAGTTCGGCGGGGCTCGGCCCGGCCCGGCGGGCGCGGCGGGCGCTGCGTGTTGACAGCGGGGCCCGGGGGCGGGGCCAGCGCGGGCGCAGCCAATGGCCGCGGGGGGGCCCCGGGACCCCCGCCCCGCCCCGCCCGGGGGCGCCCAGCGCGCCCCTCCGCCCCGCCCCGCCCCGGGCACGCCCACGGACACGCCCATCGACCGCCAGCCACGCCCCCTGCCCCGGATCCCCGCAGCGCCCCGGGCTGACCCCGATATCCGGGGGGACACCCCGGGACCGGCCCCCCGTGCGGGGACGTCACACGTCCGGACAGGTGGGACACGGGGACACCGGGACATGGGGACACCGGGACATGGGGACACCGGGACACGGGGACATGAGGACATGGGGACACAGGGACATGGGGACATGGGGACAGGGGACATGAGGACACCTGGACATGAGGACATGGGGCCATGGGGACATTGGGTTACCAGGACACCGGGACACTGGGACACAGGGATATGGGGACACCGGGACACAGGAATACAGGGACATTGGGACGTGGGGACACTGAGACGTGGGGACACCTGGAAATGAGGACATGGGGACATGGGGACACTGGGTTACCAGGACACGGGGACACCGGGACACAGGGATATGGGGACACCAGGACACGGAAACACAGGGACATTGGGATGTGGGGACACTGGGATGTGAGGACATGGGGACACTGGGTTACCGGGACACGGGAACATGGAGACACCAGGACATGGGAACACAGGGACATTGGGACATGGGGACACTGGGACGTGAGGACACCTGGACATGAGGACATGGCGCCATGGGGACACTGGGTTACCAGGACACCGGGACATGGGAATACAGGGACATTGGGATGTGGGGACAGCAGGACATGAGGACACCTGGCATGGGGCCATGGGGACACTGGGTTACCGGGACACCAGGACACTGGGACACAGGGACATGGGTACGCTAAGACACCAAGACACCAGAATAAAGCACAGTGGGACACTGGGACATCGGGATCTGGGGACACTGGGACACTGGGATCTGGGGACACAGGGACATTGGGATCTGGGGACACTGGGGCATTGGGATCTGGGGACACCGGGATCTGGGGACACAGGGACATCGGGATCTGGGGACACTGGGGCATTGGGATCTGGGGACACCGGGATCTGGGGACACAGGGACATCGGGATCTGGGGACACCGGGATCTGGGGACACAGGGACATCGGGATCTGGGGACACTGGGACATTGGGATCTGGGGACACTGGGATCTGGGGACACAGGGACATCGGGATCTGGGGACACTGGGACATCGCGAGCTGGGGACACTGGGACACCGGAGCACGGAGATGCAGGGACAGTGGGGACACTCGGGCACACGGGGCCGTGTGGGGCAGCAGCAGCAAAGCCGCCAGGCACAGCCCCAGCCCGGTGGGAGCCCCCCAGCCCCACTCCTGCCCTCCTGGCCCAGCCCAATCCTCTGCCCAGCCAAGTTCCAGAATCAGCCCCAGGACCAGTCCCAGACCAGCCCCAGTCCCAGACCAGCCCCAGTCCCAGACCAGCCCTCGTCCTTGGCCCGACCCCAATCCCTAATCTCTATCCAATCGTAATTTTAGTCTCTGTCACAGTTCTCGTTCCTGTCCCACTCCCAGTCCTGCCCAGCCCCAATCCCAGCCCAGAGCTCATCCAGTCCCTGCCCTGTCCAGTTGTGGTCCCAGTCCCAATCCCAATCTAGTTACAGTCCCAGTTAAATCATAATCCCAGTCCCCTTTCCAGTCCAGTCCAGTCTAGTCCCAGTACCAGTCTCTATCCAGTCCAAATCCCAGTTCCAGTCCAAGTCCTGGTCCCAGTCACAATCAAAGATCAGTCCCAGTCCAGTCAGGGTCTCAGCACTGTCCCGGTCCAGACCAATCCCAGTCCATACCAGTCCCAGTCCAGACCAGTCCCAGTCCTAACCACGGTTCTGGTCCCAGCTCCAATCCCAGTCCCACTTCAACCCAACCCAGTCCCAGTTCTCTTCCAGTCCTGGTGTCAGTGCTGGTCAGAGCCCAGCCCAGCCCAATCCCAGTCCCAGTCCCAGTCCCCGTCTCAGTCCCAGCTCAGCGCCACCCCAGTCCGGCCCCAGTCCCAGTCCCAGTCCCAGTCCCAGTCCCAGTCCCAGTCCCCGTCCCAGTCCCCATCCCAGTCTGGCCCCAGCCCCAGTCCCAGTCCCAGTCCCCGTCCCCGTCTCAGTCCCAGCTCAGCGCTGTCCCAGTCCGGCCCCAGTCCCAGTCCCAGTCCCAGTCCCAGTCCCAGCCCCAGTCCCAGTCCCAGTCTGGCCCCAGTCTCAGCCCCAGTCCCAATCTCAGTCTGGCCCCAGTCCCAGTCTGGCCCCAGTCCCAGTCCCAGCCCCAGTCCCAGTCCCAGTCCCAGTTCAGCCCCGCCCCAGTCCGGCCCCAGTCCGAGTCCCAGTCCCAGTCCCAGTCCCAGCTCAGCGCTGTCCCAGTCCGGCCCCAGTCCCAGTCCCAGTCCCAGTCCCAGTCCCAGTTCAGCCCCGCCCCAGTCCGGCCCCAGTCCCAGCCCCGAGCCCGGCGCTGGCCCGGACGCTCCCGGTCTCTGTCCCAGGTGCTGAAAATGGCACCGGTCCCACCGCGGGGCCGCGACCGCCGGGACCGACCGGAGCGACCGGGACCGACCGGAGTGACCGGGACCGACCGGAGTGACCGGACCGGAACGGCCCCGAGCGGACCGACAGAACCAGCCGGTCTGGCCGGGCTGACTCTGCCAGCCGGACCCGACCAGTCCCGGCCAGACCGGCTGGACCGGCCGGCTCTGAGGAGCTTTGAATGGCCACGAACGGACCCGAACCGACCCGAATGGACCCGAACGGGCCCGACCGGACCGGCCGGACCCAAACGGATCAACCGGACCCAAATGGACCGACCGGACCCAAATGGACTGACCGGACCCAAACGGACCGACCGGACCCAAACGGACCGACTGGACCCAAATGGACCGACCGGACCCAAACGGACCGACCGGACCTAAATGGACCGACCGGACCCAAACGGACCGACCGGACCCAAACGGACCGACCGGACCCAAATGGACCGACCGGACCCAAACGGATCGGCCGGACCCAAATGGACCGATCGGACCCAAACGGACCGACCGGACCTAAATGGACTGACCGGACCCAAATGGACCGACCGGACACAAATGGACCGACCGGACCCAAACGGATCGGCCGGACCCAAATGGACCGACCGGACCCAAATGGACCGACCGGGACACAAACGGACCGACCGGACCCAAATGGATGGACTGGACTGACCAGATCTGCCCCAAAGTGGACAGACGGACGGACCGGACCAAGCGGAGCTCAGCCCAGCCGGGGGGGGGCTGTGGGGTACGGGAGGTCCGCGGGGCGGGGGGGGCTGTGGGTTTGGGGGAGGCCGTGGGACAGGGGGGCTGTGGGTTTGGGGGGACGGTGGGGCAGGGGGGGCTGTGGATTTTGGGGGGCGGTGGGACAGGGGGGGCTGTGGGTTTGGGGGAGGCCGTGGGACAGGGGGGCTGTGGGTTTGGGGGGACGGTGGGGCAGGGGGGGCTGTGGATTTTGGGGGGCGGTGGGACAGGGGGGCTGTGGATTTTGGGGGGCGGTGGGACAGGGGGGGCTGTGGATTTTGGGGGGCGGTGGGGCAGGGGGGCTGTGGATTTTGGGGGGCGGTGGGACAGGGGGGGCTGTGGGTTTGGGGGGGCGGTGGGAGCTGAGGGGGGGTCACGGCCTGACCCTGACCAGCCCCCCCTGCCCCGTGCCCGAGCCCCGCCCCGGGCAGGGCAGACAACCGGGGGGGGGTGACGGACAGGCCGGTCCCGCCCCACGGCGCCTGGGACACCCGGGGGCGGGGGCGGCAAACCGGGGACCCCCCGGGCGGGGTGACCGAACCCCGCTCCGTGTCCCCCCGGGGGTCCCCGCCTCCCTTTGCCCCCCACGCGACCCCTCGGTCCCGCCCCGCGCCTCCCGGTTGCCCCCGCCCCGCGCTCCCCCCGCAGGAAGGAACCGCCGGGCCGGCACCGGGCGCGGTTTCCCGTCGCTGCGGGAGCTGCGGGCTGCGCCCCGCCTGGAACCTCCGGAGGGACTCACCCGCCGCCCCCCGGGGCACCCGCGCCCCCCAGACACCCCCCAGCAGCGCCCCCGCCCCGCACCGCGACCCCCGCCCCAGCCCGGGGTCACCGCAGGACCCTCCCCGCCGGCAGCGGGGGTGAAGCCCCCACCCCGCGCTGGGGTCACCCCGGGAGGGTGGGGGGCGCGCTCCCCCCTGCGCGGCTCCCCCGGGGGTCTCACCGGGGGTCCCCGAGAGCGCCCAGCGCGTCAATGGCCGGAACTGGGCGGAAGCAGCGGGAAATGGGGGGGTCCCGCCGGACATCCGCCCCACGGCCGGGGGGCTGGGGGGGCCCGGGAGCCCCCCCGGGGCTCCCAATCGCCCGGTACAAATGTTGGGGGGGGCCCACAGTGTCCTGAGGGTCCTGAGGGTCCCTGCCACCACCACGGCCCCCCCCAAGTGCCGTGTGCCCCCCATGGGCGTTGTGTCCTCCCTCTGGGTGCCACCGCTGTGTCCCCAGGGTGCCATGGCCACCCCATTGCCACGCGTGTGTCCCCCCAGCGCCACGCGTGTCCCCCCAGCTCCGTGTCCCCCTTGGTGCCACGTCCTCTTCAGCGCTGTGTCCCCCCAGTGCCGTGTGTCCCTTCAAGTGCCATGTGTCCCCTCTCTGGGTGCCATCCATGTCCCCAGTGCCATTTATCCCCCCCAGTGCCATTTGTCCCCCCCAGGTCTGTGTCCCACCCGGGTGCCATGTGTGTCCCCAAGCCCCCCAAAGGCCGTGTCCCCAAGGCCACCAGTGCCATGTCCCCTCTCCTGGTGCCATGTGTCCCCTGTCTGGGTGCCATGCATGTCCCCAGTGCCATTTACCCCCCCCAATGCCATAGATCCCCCCAGTGCCATTTGTCCCCCCCAGTGCCATTTGTCCCCCCCAGTGCCACATCCCCCCAGTGCTGTGTCCCACCAGGTGCCACATGTGTCCCCAAGCCCCCCCAAAGTCTGTGTCCCCGTGGCCACCAGTGCCGTGTCCCCCAGTGCCATTTATCCCCCCAGTGCCATTTATCCCTCCCAGTGCCACATCCCCTCAGTTCTGTGTCCCACCCGGGTGTCACGTGTGTCCCCAAGCCCCCAGAGGCCGTGTCCCCGTGTCCCCATGTGCCGTGTCCCCTCTCCTGGTGCCACGTGTCCCTTGTCTGGGTGCCATGTATGTCCCCAGTGCCATTTGTCCCCCCCAGTGCCATAGATCCCCCCAGTTCTGTGTCCCCGTGCCACGTGTGTCCCCAAGTACCCCAAAGGCCGTGTCCCTGTGTCCCCATGTGCCGTGTCCCCTCTCCGCGTGCCATGTGTCCCTTGTCTGGGTGCCATGCATGCCCCCAGTGCCATAGACCCCCCAGTGCCACGTCCCCCAAGGCCGTGTCCCCGTGTCCCCGTGTGCCGTGTCCCCTCTCCGGGTGCCATCCCTCCCTCCCCACGACCACCCCCCATCGGGCCCGGGGTCAGATCGGGTTGGACGCCCCCCGGCGATGTCCCCGGTGCGTCCCCCGCCGGTGACGGTGACGGTGGCGGTGGCGGTGCCCATTGTGCGCGGGGCGGGGGCGTCCCGGCCTCGTCACCACTTCCCCGGGCTGAAGGAAGCGGGAAGCGGCCGCTCCCGGCTCAGTGGGGCCGCCATGGGGAACCTGCCGGGGGTCCTGCCCGGAGCCCCCCGCGCCTGCCCCGGCCTCGGCCTCTGCTCGCGCCCGCGCGGGCCCGTGCCCGAGGACCCCCCGGTCACCCCCGCCGCCGTCACCGAGACCCCCAGGTGGGTGCCCAGGTGGGACAGACCGGGTGGGACGGGGGGGAGTGGGGGGGAAAGGACGGACCGGGCACCGGGACTCACCTGCCGCAGCTCCGAGCCTCGTCGGGGACCCCCTCCTCGCTGGGGGGGACGCTCGCACATGGCCGGAGCCACCGGAGCCGTGGAGGTGTCACCGCCGTGGTGTCCCTGCCGTGGTGTCCCCGCCGTGGTGTCCCCTCCATAGAGGTGTCCCTGTCGTGGTGTCCCCTCTGTGGTGTCCCCACCGTGGTGTCACCGCCGAGGTGTCCCCTCCATAGAGGTGTCCCTGTCGTGGTGTCCCCTCTGTGGTGTCCCCTCCATAGAGGTGTCCCTGCCGTGGTGTCCCCTATGTGGTGTCCCTGCCGTGGTGTCCCCTATGTGGTGTCCCTGCCGTGGTGTCCCCTCCATGGTGTCCCCTCCGTGCTGTCCCCTCCATGGTGTCACCGCCGTGGTGTCCCCGCCGTGGTGTCCCCTCCGTGGTGTCCCCGCCGTGGTGTCACCGTGGGGCACTGGGGCAGAGCAGGACAGCAGAGCCCCGCTCGCACTGCCCGTGCTGCCCCCCAGTGCCATGTCCCCCCAGTGCTGTGTCCCCCAAGTGCCATGTGTCCCCTCTCTGGGTGCCATCCATGCCCGTGCTGCCCTGACAGTGTCCCCTGTCCCACGGCGTGTCCCCAGCAGCCCCTGGGACCCTCTGGGGTCTGGGGACACACAGGGGGACACACGGGGAGGGGTGTACGGGGTGCAGGGGGGATGGAGGCGCGGGGACCCCACAGCTCGGAGGGGACCCCACAGCTCGGAGGGGACCCCACAGCTCGGAGGGGACGGGCATGGACGGGGGCGTGTCCCCCCCGAGGTGGCCCGGAGCCCGGTGTGACTCACGGCCATTGTTCACACCGGGGCCAGGAACGGCCCGCGCCCCCTCCATCCTCTGACCCCTCAACTCTTGACCTCCCCAGCTCAGCCCCCCCGTATCTCGATCTCCCATTCCCTGAGCTCCCAGCTCAGCCCCCCATCCCCTTATCCCCTATCCCTGATCCCCCATTCCCCAACCCCCGCATCCCCTGATCCCCCCCAGCTCAATCCCCATCCCCTGATCCCCCATCCCTATTCCCCAATCCCCTGTTCCCCCCAGCTCAGCCCCCCCCGTATCTCGATCTCCCATTCCCTGAGCTCCCAGCTCAGTCCCCCCATGCCCTGATCCCCTATCCCTGATCCCCAATCCCCTGACCCCTCCAGATCAGCCCCCCATCCCCTGATCCCCTATCCCCCATCCCTGTTCCCCCATCCCCTGTTCCCTCCCAGCTCAGCCCCCCCAATCCCCTGTTCCCCCCAATCCCCTGATCCCCCATCCCCTGTTCCCCATCCCTGATCCCGCCCAGCTCAACCCCCCCATATCTCGATCTCCCATTTCCTGAGTTCCCAGCTCAGCCCCCCATCCCCTGATCCCCCCAGCCCTGTTCCCCAATCCCCTGACCTCCCATTCCCTGTTCCATCTCCTGATCCCCCCACTTCAGTCCCCATCCCCTGATCCCAAATCCCCTGACCCCTCCAGCACAGCCCCCCATCCCTGTTCCATCCCCTGTTCCCTCCCAGCTCAGTCCCCTCATCCCCTGATCCCAAATCCCCTGATACCCCATCCACCTGATCCCCATCCCTGATCCCTAATCCCTAACCCCCCCAGCTCAGCCCCCCCAATCCCCTGTTCCCCCAATCCCCTGATCCCCCATCCCCTGTTCCCCATCCCTGATCCCAAATCCCGATCCCCCATCCTCTGACCCCCCCAGCTCAGCCCCCCCGTCCCCTGCCCCCCCTCCCAGGCCCCCCCATCCCCGCCCCTCCCCACCCCTCCATTCCCCGCCCCATCCCCCCCAAGCTGACCCGAGGGCTCGGGACCCCCCCAGATTTTGGGGAAGCCCCGGGACGCCCCCACTGCCCCCCACAACGCCCCCACTGCTCCGTCCGCGCTGTCCCCGAGTGTCGCCGTCCCCTCGGACAGTCCCGCACCCGGGGCGGCCCCGGGGTTACAGACGGGATGGGGGGACACGAGTTTGTCCCCGAGACCCCCGAGACCCCCGAGACCCCCGGCTGGGCCCCCCCGTGCCCGGGCAGCTCTCAGGGCTGTCCCGTGTCAGTCCCGTGCCACTCTCAGGCCTGTCCCATGTCACCCCCGGGCCACTCTCAGGCCTGTCCCGTGTCACCCCCAGTACCCCGGGCCGCTCTCAGGACTGTCCCGTGTCACCCCCCAGGACTGTCCCGTGTCACCCCCAGTACCCCGTGCCACTCTCAGGCCTGTCCCGGGCCGCTCTCAGGCCTGTCCCGTGTCAGCCCCGGGCCGCTCTCAGGCCTGTCCCGTGTCAGCCCCGGGCCGCTCTCAGGGCTGTCCCGTGTCACCCCCGTGCCACTCTCAGGGCTGTCCCGTGTCACCCCCGTGCCCGTGCCACTCTCAGACCTGTCCCGTGTCACCCCCGGGCCGCTCTCAGGCCTGTCCCGTGTCACCCCCAGTATCCCGTGCCACTCTCAGGCCTGTCCCGTGTCACCCCCGTGCCACTCTCAGGCCTGTCCCGTGTCACCCCCAGTATCCCGTGCCACTCTCAGGGCTGTCCCGTGTCACCCCCAGCCCCGCGCTCTCCTCCCCGGCCGAGCCGCCGCGCTTCGCCCGCCTCAAGAACTGGGAGACCGGGAGCATCAGCTACGACACCCTCTGCGCCTCGGCGGGGCCGGTGCGGGCCGAGGGGGCGCGGGGGGCGGGGGGGCGGGAGGGGGGACGGGGACGGGGAGGGGGCGCGGGGGGGATTTGTGGGGTGGCAGATTTTTGGGGTTACAGATCTGTGTGGTTCCAGATTTATGGGGTGCGGATTTTTGGGGTTGCAGATTTGTGGGGTTCCAGATTTGTGGGGTGCAGATTTGTGGGGTGGCAGAGTTCTGGGGTGGCAGATTTGTGAGGGTTCCAGATTTGTGGGGTTGAGGATTTATGGGGTTCCAGATTTATGGGGTGGCAGATTTATATGTTTGCAGATTTGTGTGGTGCAGATTTGTGGGGTGGCAGATTTACGGGGTGGCAGATTTGTGGGGTTACAGATTTATGGGGTGCAGATTTGTGGGGTGCCATGGTGACAGCCCCGGCCGGGCGGGGTTTAAGGGGTTCAGGACGGGGTTTAAGGGGTTCAGGACCGGGTTTAAGGGCACAGGACCGGGTTTAAGGGCACAGGACCGGGTTTAGGGGCACAGGACCGGGTTTAAGGGTTCAGGACCGGGTTTAAGGGGCACAGGACCGGGTTTAAGGGTTCAAGACCGGGTTTAAGGGGCACAGGACCGGGTTTAAGGGCACAGGACCGGGTTTAGGGGCACAGGACCGGGTTTAGGGGCACAGGGCCGGGTTTAAGGGCACAGGGCCGGGTTTAGGGGCACAGGACCGGGTTTAGGGGCACAGGACCGGGTTTAAGGGGTTCAGGACCGGGTTTAAGCGCACAGGACCGGGTTTAGGGGCACAGGGCCGGGTTTAGGGGCACAGGACCGGGTTTAGGGGCACAGGGCCGGGTTTAGGGGCACAGGGCCGGGTTTAAGGGCACAGGACCGGGTTTAAGGGCACAGGACCGGGTTTAAGGGGTTCAGGACCGGGTTTAGGGGCACAGGCCGGGTTTAAGGGCACAGGACCGGGTTAGGGGCACAGGGCCAGGTTTAGGGGCACAGGACCGGGTTTAGGGGCACAGGACCGGGTTTAAGGGTTCAGGACCGGGTTTAAGGGTTCAGGACGGGGTTTAAGGGTTCAGGACCGGGTTTAAGGGCACAGGACCGGGTTTAGGGGCACAGGGCCGGGTTTAGGGGCACAGGGCCGGGTTTAAGGGCACAGGACCGGGTTTAGGGGCACAGGGCCGGGTTTAGGGGCACAGGACCGGGTTTAAGGGGCACAGGACCGGGTTTAAGGGCACAGGGCCGGGTTTAAGGGTTCAGGACCGGGTTTAAGCGCACAGGACCGGGTTTAGGGGCACAGGGCCGGGTTTAAGGGTTCAGGACCGGGTTTAGGGGCACAGGACCGGGTTTAAGGGGCACAGGGCCGGGTTTAGGGGCACAGGGCCGGGTTTAGGGGCACAGGACCGGGTTTAAGGGTTCAGGACCGGGTTTAGGGGCACAGGCCGGGTTTAAGGGCACAGGACCGGGTTTAAGGGGCACAGGACCGGGTTTAAGGGCACAGGACCGGGTTTAGGGGCACAGGGCCGGGTTTAAGGGGCACAGGACCGGGTTTAAGGGTTCAGGACCGGGTTTAAGGGGTTCAGGACCGGGTTTAGGGCACAGGACCGGGTTTAAGGGCACAGGACCGGGTTTAAGGGGTTCAGGACCGGGTTTAAGGGGTTCAGGACTGGGTTTAGGGGCACAGGACCGGGTTTAGGGGCACAGGACCGGGTTTAGGGGCACAGGACCGGGTTTAAGTGCACAGGACCGGGTTTAAGGGCACAGGACCGGGTTTAGGGGCACAGGACCGGGTTTAAGTGCACAGGACCGGGTTTAAGGGCACAGGACCGGGTTTAAGGGTTCAGGACTGGGTTTAAGGGCACAGGACCGGGTTTAAGGGTTCAGGACCGGGTTTAGGGGCACAGGACCGGGTTTAAGGGGCACAGGACCGGGTTTAGGGGCACAGGACCGGGTTTAGGGGCACAGGACCGGGTTTAGGGGCACAGGACCGGGTTTAAGGGCACAGGACCGGGTTTAGGGGCACAGGGCCGGGTTTAAGCGCACAGGACCGGGTTTAGGGGCACAGGGCCGGGTTTAAGGGTTCAGGACCGGGTTTAGGGGCACAGGACCGGGTTTAGGGGCACAGGACCGGGTTTAGGGGCACAGGGCCGGGTTTAGGGGCACAGGGCAGTTTCTCCGCCCGGAGCCCCCCGGCTCAGGCCGTGCCCCCCAGGCCCTGCCCTGCTCGGCCCTGCGCTGTCTGGGCTCGCTGGTGCTGCCGCGGCCGCTCCCCGCCCCCACCCCCGAGGGGACGCGGCCGCCGCAGGAGCTGCTGGAGCTGGCCCGGGAATTCATCTCGCAGTACTACGGGTCCCTGCGGCGGTGAGCGGGGACGGGGCCACGGCGGATGGGGCACCCCAAAACCGATACGGGCACCCCAAAACCGATATGGGACCCCACAGCGGATAGGGGCACCCCAAAACCCATCGGGCACCCCAAAACCGATACGGGCACCCCAAAAGCGATACGGGCACCCCAAAACCGATATGGGCACCCCAAAACCGATACGGGACCCCCATAACCGATATGGGCACCCCAAAACCGATACGGGACCCCCATAACCGATATGGGACCCCAAAACCGATATGGGACCCCACAGCGGATAGGGGCACCCCAAAACCCATCGGGCACCCCAAAACCGATATGGGCACCCCAAAACCGATACGGGACCCTCATAACCGATATGGGACCCCACAGCGGATAGGGGCACCCCATAACCCATCGGGCACCCTCACAGCCGATACGGGACCCCAAAACCGATACGGGACCCCACAGCGGATAGGGAACACCCCAAAAACCATCGGGCACCCCAAAACCGATACGGGAACCCCACAACCGATACGGGCACCACAAAACCGATACGGAACCCTCACAGCGGATATGGGGCACCCCAGAACCGATATGGGCACCCCACAGCGGATACGGGACCCCAAAACAGATACGGGACCCCAAAACAGATACGGGACCCTCACAGCGGATAGGGGGCACCCCCACAGCCGATATAGGCACCCCAAAACCGATATGGGGCCCCAAAACCGATACGGGCACCCACAACCGATACGGGACCCCCACAGCGGCCCCGGGGCACCCCCAGCCCCAGCCCTGCTCCCACGGCCCCATCTCCACCCCAGGGCACCCCAAAACCCCACCCCTGCCCCAAACACCTCCATACCCCGATCCCCTTCTTGGGGCACCCCAAAAACCCCAACTCGTGCGGCAGAGCAGCCCCAGCCCCAACCGTGCCCTGGGACATCCCAAATCCCCCATATCCGTGGGACATCCCATATCCCATCCCGGGACATCCCATATCCCATCCCGGGACATCCCATATCCCATCCCTGGGACATCCCATATCCCATCCCTGGGACATCCCATATCCCATCCCTGGGACATCCCATATCCCATCCCTGGGACATCCCATATCCCATCCCTGGGACATCCCATATCCCATCCTGGGACATCCCATATCCCATCCCTGGGACATCCCATATCCCATCCCTGGGACATCCCATATCCCTGTCCTGGGACATCCCATATCCCTGTCCTGGGACATCCCATATCCCATCCCTGGGACATCCCATATCCCATCCTGGGACATCCCATATCCCATCCTGGGACATCCCATATCCCATCCTGGGACATCCCATATCCCTGTCCTGGGACATCCCATATCCCATCATTGGGACATCCCATATCCCATCCTGGGACATCCCATATCCCATCATTGGGACATCCCATATCCCATCCTGGGACATCCCATATCCCATCATTGGGACATCCCATATCCCATCCCGGGACATCCCATATCCCATCCCTGGGACATCCCATATCCCATCATTGGGACATCCCATATCCCATCCCTGGGACATCCCATATCCCATCCTGGGACATCCCATATCCCATCCTGGGACATCCCATATCCCATCATTGGGACATCCCATATCCCATCCCTGGGACATCCCATATCCCATCCCTGCCCCAGAACACCCCGCCCCTCTGTCGCTGCCTGGCCCCCCTATCCCTGAAGGTGTTTGGGGGTGCTGGGGCGGTGGTCCCGGTGTCCGTGGGTGCTCGGGTGGTGTTCCCGGTTCCTGGGGCGGTGGTCCCGGTCTCTGGGGGGTGGTCCCGGTTCCTGGGGAATGGTCCCGGTGTCCGTGGGTGCTCGGGGGGTGGTCCCGGTCTCTGGGGGTTGTTCCCCGTGTCTGGGGGTGCTGGGGCGGTGGTCCCGGTTCCTGGGGGTGGTCCCGGTTCCTGGGGGTTGTTCCCGGTGTCTGGGGGTGTTGGGGCGGTGGTCCCGGTATCCGGGGGGTTGTTCCCGGTTCCTGGGGCGGTGGTCCCGGTGTCTCTGGGTGCTCGGGTGGTGTTCCCGGTTCCTGGGGGTTGTTCCCGGTTCCTGGGGGTGTTCCCGGTATCCGGGGGGTGTTCCCGGTTCCTGGGGGTGTTCCCGGTATCCGGGGGGGTGTTCCCGGTTCCTGGG
Organism: Acrocephalus arundinaceus; assembly: GCA_021534815.1. Classification (NCBI taxonomy): domain Eukaryota; kingdom Metazoa; phylum Chordata; class Aves; order Passeriformes; family Sylviidae; genus Acrocephalus; species Acrocephalus arundinaceus. The sequence continues at coordinate 57,462 of JAJEOU010002612.1, forward strand.
GGGTGTTCCCGGTTCCTGGGGGGTGGTGCCGGTTCCTGGGGGTTGTTCCCGGTTCCTGGGGGTGTTCCCGGTTCCTGGGGGTTGTTCCCGGTTCCTGGGGGTGTTCCCGGTTCCTGGGGGGTTGTTCCCGGTGCCCGCCGGTGCTGAGGGTGCCCCCGCAGGGAGAACTCCCCGGCGCACACGCAGCGGCTGCGGGAAGTGGCCGCCGACATCGCGGCCTCGGGCTCGTACCGGCTCCGGGAACCGGAGCTGACCTTCGGCGCCAAGCAGGCCTGGCGGAACGCGGCGCGATGCGTGGGCCGCATCCAGTGGAACAAACTGCAGGTGGGACCCCCCGTGGGACCCCCCGTGGGACCCCCCGTGGGACCCTCACCCGTGGACCCCCCGTGGGACCCCCCCGTGGGACCCACCCGTGGGACCCACCCGTGGGACCCCCCCGTGGGACCCCGACCCGTGGGACCACCCCTGTGCGACCCCACCCGTGGGACCCCCACCCGTGGGACCCCCCGTGGGACCCTCAACTGTGGGACCCCCGTGGGACCCCCCCGTGGTACCCCCACCCGTGGGACCTCCACCCGTGGGACCCCCCCGTGGGACCCCCACCCGTGGGACCCTCACCCGTGGGACCCCCACCCGTGGGACCCTCACCCGTGGGACCTCCACCCGTGGGACCCCACCCGTGGGACCTCCACCCGTGGGACCCTCACCCGTGGGACCCCCACCCGTGGGACCCTCACCCGTGGGACCCCACCCGTGGGACCCTGACCCGTGGGACCCCCCCGTGGGACCCCCCTGTGCGACCCCACCCGTGGGACCCCCACCCGTGGGACCCCCCGTGGGACCCTCACCCACCGCGGCCCGCAGGGTCACCCACACATGAAAACCTCAAATCCCAGGGACACCAAACCCACCCCAACTCACCCCACAGGAGCCCCACACATAAAACCTGAAACTCCTGGGGACACCAAACCCGGGGCACCCCAATTCACCCCATGGGAACCCCACACATAAAAACCTCAAATCCTGGGGACACCAAAGGAACCCAAATTCACCCACAGGAACACCCACACATGAAAACCTCAAATCCTGGGGACCCCAAACCCAAGGCACCCCAACTCATCCCATAGGAACCCCACACATAAAAACCTCAAACTCCTGGGGACACCAAACCCACCCCAACTCACCCCACAGGAACCCCACACATGAAAACCTCAAATCCCGGGGACCCCAAACCCACCCCAACTCACCCCACCCCATCTCAGGGGTACCCACAGGGACCAACACCCCCACGGTCACCCCCACACCACGGGGGTGACCCTCGTACCGCGCCCCGTGTCCCGTGGTGACCCCCACCCCACAGAGACCCTGTTGTGGGTGACCCCCGCCCCGGGGGGACCCCAACTCACGGAACCCCAACAAAGACCCCACGGGACCCCCATGGGGACCCTGTCCCAAAGGAGCTCCTGCCTTGCCGATTCCCCCGGGACTCGCACCCCGCCTGCCCCGCAGGGGTCCCCCACACTCACCCCGATCCCCCCCAGGTGTTCGACGCCCGGGACTGCGCGGGGCTGGCGGAGATGTTCAGCCTCCTCTGCTCCCACATCCAGTTCGCCACCAACCGCGGCAACATCCGGTGAGGATCCCCCCGGCGCCCCCCGAGCCCCGCGGCCTCAGGGGGTCCTGACGGCCCCCCCGGTCCCCCCCCAGGTCGGCCATCACCATCTTCCCCCCGCGGGCTCCGGGGCGCGGCGATTTCCGCATCTGGAACCCGCAGCTGATCCGCTACGCGGGGTACCGGCAGCCCGACGGCTCCGTGCGGGGCGACCCCGCCAACGTGGACATCACCGAGGTGGGGGAGCCCCTGCGCCCCCGGGGCCCCTCAGCGCCTCCCCAGCCCTATTCCCTCTTCATCCTCACCTCAATCTTCCTCCCGTGCCATTCCCACTTCTCCCTCTCCTACCACTCCATCCCCTGCTCCATCCCCTCTCCATCCCTCCCATCTCCCCCAAATCCCCGCGCCCCCAGACCCCTCCCGGAGCCCCCCCTGACGCTGATCGCCCCCAGCTCTGCATCCAACACGGCTGGACCCCCGGGGGCGGCCGTTTCGATGTGCTGCCGCTGCTGCTGCAGAGCCCGGACGAGTCCCCCGAGCTGTTCCCGCTGCCCCCGGAGCTGGTCCTGGAGGTGCCGCTGCACCACCCCACGTGAGTGCGGTGTGGGGCGCAGGGATTTGGGGGTGTCACCCCCGAACCGCCCTGCCCGCGGGGCTCTCCCGGGCACCGGGGCCGGGGTCCCGCCGGGTCACCCCGGGGAGGGTTTGGAGAGGGGGAGGAAGGTTGGGGAACCCCGCTGGGAGCAGAGATGGGTCTGATCCCATCCCTGAGGGAGACTGGAATCCCGGGCTGGGATATTGGGGTGCTGATCCCTTCCTTGTCTGGGATATTGGGGTGCTGATCCTCTGCTGGGCTGGGATATTGGGGTGCTGATCCCTTCCCGGGCTGGGATATTGGGGTGCTGATCCCTTCCTGGGCTGGATTCTGGGATATTGGGGTGCTGATCCCCTCCTGGGCTGGATTCTGGGATATTGGGGTGCTGATCCTCTCCTGGATTCTGGAATATTGGGGTGCTGATCCTCTCCCGGGCTGGATTCTGGAATATTGGGGTGCTGATCCCCTCCTGGGATGGATTCTGGGATATTGGGGTGCTGATCCTCTCCTGGATTCTGGGATATTGGGGTGCTGATCCTCTCCCGGGCTGGATTCTGGAATATTGGGGTGCTGATCCTCTGCTGGGCTGGATTCTGGGATATTGGGGTGCTGATCCCCTCCTGGGATGGATTCTGGGATATTGGGGTGCTGATCCCTCCTGGGCTGGGTTCTGGAATATTGGGGTGCTGATCCCTCCTGGGCTGGGTTCTGGGATATTGGGGTGCTGATCCTGTCCCGGGATGGATTCTGGGATATTGGGGTGCTGATCCTCTCCTGGGTTCTGGAATATTGGGGTGCTGATCCTGTCCCGGGATGGATTCTGGGATATTGGGGTGCTGATCCTGTCCTGGAATATTTGGGGTGCTGATCCTGTCCCGTGCTGGATTCTGGAATATTGGGGTGCTGATCCTGTCCCGGGATGGATTCTGGGATATTGGGGTGCTGATCCTCTCCTGGGTTCTGGAATATTGGGGTGCTGATCCCCTCCTGGGATGGATTCTGGGATATTGGGGTGCTGATCCTGTCCTGGAATATTGGGGTGCTGATCCTCTCCCGGGCTGGATTCTGGAATATTGGGGTGCTGATCCTGTCCCGGGGTGGATTCTGGAATATTGGGGTGCTGATCCCCTCCTGGGCTGGATTCTGGAATATTGGGGTGCTGATCCTCTGCTGGGCTGGATTCTGGGATATTGGGGTGCTGATCCCTCTCCGTGGCTGGATTCTGGAATATTGGGGTGCTGATCCTGTCCCGGGCTGGGTTCTGGAATATTGGGGTGCCCCTGATGGAGCTGTGTGCGCTGACCCTCCCTGGGCAGATACTGGGATGCAGGCGGGATGGAGGGTGGGTCCCCGCCCTGGGGGCTGTGGGGCCGCAGTGGGGCCGCAGTGGGGCCGCGGTGGGGCCGCTGTGGGTCACTCACAGCCCCCGTGCCCCCCAGGCTGGAGTGGTTCTCGGAGCTGGGGCTGCGCTGGCACGCGCTCCCGGCCGTGGCCAACCTGCTGCTGGAGATCGGGGGGCTCGAGTTCCCCGCGGCGCCCTTCAACGGCTGGTACATGGGCACGGAGATCGGCTCCCGCAACCTCTGCGACCGCCACCGCTACGACGTGCTGCCCGTGAGCCCCGGGATGCACCGGGACCGGGCAGGGAGCCACGGGACCGGGCAGGGAGCCACGGGACCGGGCAGGGACCCCCGGGACCGGGCAGGGACCACCGGGACCGGGCAGGGACCCCCGGCACCGGGCAAGGAGCCACGGGACCGGGCAGGGACCCCCGGGACCGGGCAGGGACCACCGGGACCGGGCAGGGACCCCCGGCACCGGGCAGGGACCCCCGGGACAGCCATGGCACCCCCGGGATGCACAGGGACCGGGCAGGGACCCCCGGGATGCACAGGGACCCCTGGGATGCACAGGGGTCCCCCGGGACCGCACGGGGACCCCCGGGACAGCCCTGGGACCCCTGGGATGCACTGGGACCCCCGGGATGCACTGGGACCCCCGGGACAGCCCTGGGACCCCCGGGATGCACTGGGACCCCCGGGACCCCACAGGGACCCCCGGGAATGCACTGGGACCCCCCGGGACTGCACAGGGACCTCCGGGACCGCACAGGGACCCCCGGGACTGCACTGGGACCCCCGGGACAGCTCCGGGACCCCCGGGATAGCACAGGGACCCTGGTACAGCCCTGGGAACCCCTGGGAATGCAGAGGGACCCCCGGGACTGGGCAGGGAACCCTGGGACAGACCTGAGACCCTCAGGATGCACAGGGACCCTGGGACAGCCCTGGGAACCCCGGGAGAGCCTTGGGACCCCAGGACAGCCCTGGGACCCCCGGGATAGTCCTGGGACCCCCAGCACCGGGCAGGGACCCCCGGGATGCACAGGGACCCCACAGGGACCCCCCGGGATGCACAGGGAACCCCCAGGACTGCACAGGGACCCCACAGGGACAGCCCTGGGACTCCATTGGGGTCCCCCCAGGACCCCCTGGTACTCCCCAAGATTTCCCTTGGGACCCCCACTGGACCCCCCCGGAGTCCCTCAGAAACCCCCCCGGGATCACCCTGGGAGCCCCTTCAGGCCCATCCGGGGACCCTCCTCAGAACCCCCTGAGACCCCACCAGGACCATGCTTGGATCGTCCCCGGGGCCTCCCCCAGAAACCCCAAAGAGGGCACCCCCAGAAACCCCAAAGAGGGCACCCCCAGAAACCCCAAACAGGGCACCCCCAGCACCCCAAACAGGGCACCCCAGAAACCCAAAGAGGGCACCCCCAGCACCCCAAAGAGGGCACCCCCAGAAACCCCAAAGAGGGCACCCCCAGAAACCCCAAGAGGGCACCCCCAGCACCCCAAAGAGGGCACCCCCAGAAACCCCAAAGAGGGCACCCCCAGCACCCCAAACAGGGCACCCCAGAAACCCCAAACAGGGCACCCCCAGGACCCCAAACAGGGCACCACCGTCACCCCAAACAGGGCACCCCCAGCACCCCAAACAGGGCACCCCCAGCACCCCAAACAGGGCACCCCCAGCACCCCAAAGAGGGCACCCCCAGAAACCCCAAACAGGGCACCCCAGAAACCCCAAACAGGGCACCCCAGCACCCCAAACAGGGCACCCCCAGAAACCCCAAACAGGGCACCCCCAGGACCCCCGGGGACCCCCCGGCTGACCCCGCTGCCCCCGCAGGAGGTGGCGCAGCGCATGGGGCTGGACACGGGGAGCAGCTCCTCGCTCTGGAAGGACCGGGCGGCTGTGGAGGTGAACGTGGCCGTGCTGCACAGCTTCCAGGTGGGACCCCCGGGCCGGGACCCCCAGAGCCGGGACCCCCAGAGCCGGGACCCCCAGTGCCGGGACCCCCAAACTGCTGGGATCCTCCTGCCGGGACCCCAACACTGCCGGGACCCCCAGGGACCCCCAGTGCCGGGACACCCAAACTGCCGGGACCCCAGAGCCGGGACACTCCCAGTGCCGGGACCCCCCCATCCCTACCCCCCACACTGCCGGGACCCCCTGTGCCGGGACCCCCATGGACCCCCATGGACCCCCACAGTGCCGGGACCTCCACACTGCCGGGACGCCCAGAGCCGGGACCCCCACATCCCTGTGCCCCCCAAACTGCCGGGCCATGGGAACCCCACACCCCTGCGCCCCCCAAACTGCCGGGACCCCCAGTGCTGGGACCCCCAGGGACCCCCAGTGCCGGGACCCCCAAACTGCCGGGACCCCCAGAGCCGGGACCCCCAGAGCCGGGACCCCCACACCGCCGGGACCCCCAGTGCCGGGACCCCACATCCCTGCACCCCCCACACTGCCGGGCCATGGGACCCCCCACACCCCTGCGCCCCCCATCCCCACCGGCACCCCGAGTCCCCGGTGCCCCCCTGTCCCCGCAGGTGGCCCAGGTGACCATCGTGGACCACCACGCGGCCACCGAGTCGTTCATGAAGCACCTGGCGGCGGAGGGGCGGGCCCGGGGGGGCTGTCCGGCCGACTGGGCCTGGATCGTGCCGCCCCTCTCGGGCAGCCTCACCCCGGTGTTCCACCAGGAGATGGTCAACTACCACCTGAGCCCCACCTTCCGCTACCAGGTGGGACCGCTGCCCCACAGACCCCGTCCCACCGCCCCTGCCGCTGCCAGGTGTGGGGCTGGACCCACGGGTGCGGCTCCGTGGCTCCCCAGGGCTGGGGGGCTGGGGCAGCCTCAGGTCCCTGAGACCCTCGGGCAGCCGGCACCGACCCCCCCGGGCCCCCCAGGAATTTGTGGGGCTGCCCTGGGCATCGCTGGTCCCTGTGGGACCCCAAACTCCTGTGGGACCCCAAACCCCTCCAGGAACCCCAAATCCCTGTGGGACCCCAAACCCCTGTGGGACCCCAAATCCCTGTGGAACCCCAAACCCCTGCTGCCTGCGGACACCGGGACCCATCAAACCATCATTTTTCTAGATCCCTGCGTAGAGAAACCGCGCAAAGTACCGCCC